>JAMFTS010004953.1:0-49117 GCA_028095005.1 Rhynchospora pubera
AAAGAAAAGTTAACCTTATTGCTTTGCTCAATTCTATGAGATGGTTACGATGGTAAGATATTCTGATTTCGTCATTGAGAGCTTCTCTTAGTGATGTGGTACTAGTGAGCTGGTGAACGCCTGTAAGCCAATACAATATAGTTACAACTATTAAGGCAATTCAACAAAGAAATAAATTATGAGATAAATAAAGAAAAGACAAAATAAAAGAAATTGGGACTGCATGATATACTGTTTTCAGTGATGTACATGACCAGATTTTTTGTAGATAGCCTTTGTGTAAAGTGTTAGCTCTTTTATGCCAGGAGGGTATATGTTAATAAAAGATGTATTGAAGGGCTGCAGTAAATACAGTGATATCTTAGTTTGAATAAATAATACATTATAGAGCGTATAATTTGACCAAATTATATCCCTAAATTAATAACAAAAAATGCACCTTTGGCAGTGCAATTCCATTGCGCTCACCTATTATAAGTACAAAAAAATAAATAATTAAAACCAAGTTAAGTGGAGGTCTCTTCAATATAGTTTCCTCCATTTTTCCTTACATTAAAAAGCTCATGTGAAAGTAAAATTAAACAATATGCTGATATTATAGAAAATCTAATGTTCTATTTGTGTTAAATTTAGTGCAGCATGGAAAATTAAAATTAGAGTTTCTGCAATCGTAATTTAAATGAACTTGATACCTGTAATATTAGCTCTCATATCAGTGCTGTAACTGTGCCTAAGTGAATTGCTTGCTAGAGCGTTTATGGCGTAATAGGTAGAATAATAGTTAATTCCGATAAAATCGTAAGATCCTATCAGTACCTCAGACTGTTCCTTTGTAAATTTAGGTAAGCGATTTCCCAACCAATTTCTCATGGTTCTTGGGTAATCTCCATATGTCAAAGGATTTTGAAACCTGTGTTTATAGATATCAAATTAAAAAACTAATTGAAAAAACACTCAATTATAATATAACCAATTAAAAAGATTAAGATTTAGAGGTCATAGCAAAAGATATCGTACCATCCATACATGAAATCTATGCTACGTTGGGCAGCAGCGGCATCAGCTTTAGAAGAGGAATGTGGGATAAACCAATGTGATGCTTGTGTTATCCCAATTATTCCCTTTTGAACTCCCTGATCGTATTAGATTTTACTTTAGTCTTCACTGTAATAGGCTATAAATTTATAATGTGCCTTTGTTTTAAAATATGGTCGTTTATAATGATATAAATTAACAACAGATTAATTAATCTAGTCTATCTCTAATCTTCAAATGAAGGTAAATATAAATATCAGGAAAATTAAGTGAAAATTTACTTGATATTTTTCTTTATATAGTTTGACTGCAGCACCATGAGCCAACAATAGATTGTGGGCGCAAATGTAGGGCTCTGTTGCCGAATCACCAGCACTGCATTTTCCGGCTTCCCATGGGGAGCATCGTCCCGGTGCAGTTGTACCAGTCGCATAACCACCCGAGCAAAATACAATTGGCTCGTTAAATGTTACCCAGTGCTTCACCCTATCACCAAACTCTTTGAAACAAACATCCACATAGTTGACATAATCCTCTCTGCAAACATTTCAATGTTTGTTTACTAAACATATGAAAACTTTGAAGAATGAAAGCTTTGAGGATTTCTAAGGTTTTTTACTTCTTGTTCAATTAATAGAAAACCCTGTCATCAAAATAAATAAATGATATAAAAATAACGGGAAAATCAGTCATATACATTGGGAAAATAAATAAAGCTTGAGTTCTTCAGGAATAGGGCGATTGGGGAGGTCATTGATTGAAGCTAAACATTGGGATAACAGTTATCATTTTTCAAAATAAAAAAAGCAATGAACAATTGTCTAAATTATTTTGGCGCGTCGAAAATGTTTAACGAATGAGTTTGAAATAATTCACTGAAATAAGTGATAAAACTAATTTCTATTTAAGTTAAAGAAATTAATTTTTCATAATATATGACCTAAAATTTTTATTTGGTATTGAACATGAATTTCGCTATATGCGCATATCTTTACTTTAGTCAACTGAACTGGACTAGATTCCCAAATAAATAAATAATTATCAACTGGAAATATTCCGAAATTATTTTATATAGAATTTTTGACACAAAAAATTTTAATACACAGTATATTTATTTTTTTTAATAAGAAGTAAGTTCGTACGTGTTTTATAAAAGCGTATAGCATCTCTCCTTTGTACGCGTTTATAAAACGCACTCCAAGGATCCGAACGTGTTTTATAAACGCGTACGTAGGAGAGATACAGTGCACTCTCCCCTCACTCTGTCAGAGCTTCGTACCCGTTTATAAAACGCGTTCGTAGCTCTGGAGCGCGTTTTATAAACGCGTACGAAGGGGAATTGAACCGAGTTATTACCTTTATTATTTAATTTTTAGGAAAAAAGTGCAAGCATGCTCTGATAAAGGAAATTGAACCGAGTTATTACCTTTATTATTGAATTAGAATGCACAAACACCCACTACCTCCTTCTTGTTAAAACCTTCAGTACAATGGACAAAGGAAATAGCTCTAACTCAAATAATGATGTTCCAAACTATCGAAGAGCAACCCGCATTGAGTATTGGCCAACTTTCTACCATTACCCTGCCAATAGAAATCAACCAGAAAACGGAGAATACGAGGCAATTTGCCGCTCTTGTTATCGCACTTTGAAATACAACATCCATGAAGACACGACTGAAGAGGGGGACGTGCTCGAGTTAAAAATACACAACCAATGGCACATTAATGGTGGGCCGGAAAGGGAACAGAAGGAGTACCAGGAGCGGCGATGGCGGGAACACGAAAAAAATCTGAACCGAAAAAGGCGATATGATTGGTACAAAAAATATTACACAGAACCTCAACCCATCCCCCAACAACAACCGAAACCCTACCTCTCGTCTGAACCAACTCACTGGACCGTTTATGAGAAAATATACAACTTTAATGGAGACCACACAGTGAGCTGTACAAGGTGTGCTCAAGTTTTCAATTACAAAGAAAACATATTGCGTGACCACTACCATGAGCACAAACGTCACGACGAGAATGAACAAAGAGCTCGGGACATAGAGACGCAGAGGATTATTAAAGAAAGAAATGAAGAAATGGATCGTAAAAAAAAATAAGGGAAGAAGAGGCAAGGAAAAAAAGGCTGAGAAAATCGGAGCAAAAATTGAGAGAAATGAATAAGAGGGATGAACTTCGACAAATTGCAGCAAGCCGAATGGCAGAGATAGAAAGAGAAGAAACCGAAGAGGCTTTTTGGAACGAAGCCGCTCAATTCGTTGACAACACTGTTCCGAGTAATCAACAAGAAGATGATGCTGCTTTTTGGAACGAAGTCGCTCAGTTCGCTGACAACACTGGTGGGAGTAATCAACAACAACCGAATGACGAAGATGAGCAACCATGGTGGGATCAAATTCTACAACATGTAGATAGTCAAAATATCTAACTATTTATATCATTGTAATATTTATGTGTTTTATTATTATGATTGTTAATGTAATTTAGTTGGAATTGTTAATGCAATGTTTTATTTTTATGGTTGTTTTTTATTTTTTCTTTTTTTTTTGTAGTGCTTTGCACTATAAGTTGGGGTTTTAATGTGTTGACGTTCAATGGATAAACGTTGTTGTTTGGAGTAGTGCTTTGGCGTTTCAATACATAAACGTTTATGTTTCAAGTAGTGCTTTGCACTAATTTTTTCATATTGATTACACATAAAGAAAATCACAATAAATAATACACAAGTCCATCATCAGTAGTACGAATCCAAAAAACATAGTCAATCATCATAAGCAATCCAAAAAACATAGTCAATCATCATAAGTAATACACAAGTCCATCACAAGTCATAAACGAAAAATAAACAATCCGTCCATCAGGAGTCATAAGCAAGTCACAAGTCCATAAACCAAAAAGAAAACAATCAGTCCATCATCATAACTAACGCCGCCGCCTAGGTCCTGAACGTGAAAAATCTGTCAATCACCCTCACCGCACGCCTCTCTCGTCTCGGCGAGGCTGTCTCGTCTCCTGAGTCACTCGAGTCAGTATCCCCATCGCCATCCTCCTGCTGCTCCTCCTGAGCCGTCTGTATGGGCCCAAACTGAACGGGCTGCCCAGCCTCCTGAGGAGTCGCTAAAGGGACATAGTCACCCTCCTTATCTGCGGCCGTCCGTAGCAATATGCTGAACGAGTCTGTCCCTCCCATACTACCCAACGGAGTGCCAAATGATGGAATAGAAGAAGGCATAGGCACTGACGGAACAGTAAATGGAGGAAAAGAGGAAGGCATACCAAATGCTGCAAAGGAGTACGGTGGAGGATCATGATGTGGCATGTGGGCGGTGAAGATGCCAGTGGGATCCTGAGAAATGCCAGCAAACTGCAAAATCGATGTTGATGCACTATGCATGGATGGAGTAGGACCTGAGGCTGGAAACTGAGTAGGAAAGAACGTGCGTGGTCCTAAAATATCATCTAATCGCCCGGTATTCAATCGACCATCCTATAATATTAAAAAAAAACAATGTCAATGTAAATAAATTAGTATTTAAAATTGAAACTTGCATATGAACGAATACTAACCGCATGCATCAGACCCTCCGCTTGAAGGTCTGTGGGTACAGTCGGACGTGCAGAGGAAGACTCGTCCCCAGAATCTGGTATGTCCGCAATATTTGTTGGCAGTCCTCGCTGCTGCAACAAATCCTCCAACCTGTAATTTATAAATTATTGAACAATGACATAATTATGAATGTTGAATTTAAAATGCAAAAACGCAATTAAAAAATTAATTTTCTTAAAATTACCTCAAAGGCATGGAAGCATCATGCAACTGCGAACGACAGTTGGCGAAAATTGCCTTTCCCACCCTTCTGCACCCCTTCTTCACAACCAGTCCCAATGCATGAAGTGCATTCTTCAGCGCAGAGTTGCCCTGCAATTTACGAGAATAATGACATATTGCACAAAATATTAACCAATCATACATTCCATACTTTAAAAATTAAGACGTACCGTATTGCGAAGTCTGGACCCCATGTTTGTGTACTGCCTCCGAGCAAGAGGCAGCTGCTGAGTGTGCTGGAGACGTGCCTCGGCATCCTCTCGTGGCGTGGGTCTCTCGGAGGCACCGTATCGCCAAAACCACTGGAAGTACCGCAACGTATCAGTATCAGCCCAGGATCGACTCTCCAGCTGGCATGCTGCTAATGCCTCGTCAGTCCACTCTGCATGTGCACCCGCAAAAATGGTAGAAAAATCTGGGCGATCTCGATAAGTACCGTGCTGGAAACCCAGCAGGTTCTGTGTCACGTCCCAACTCTGTTAAAATAAACTCGTTAGGTCTTTACTCTAATTAATTTGAAGTTGATCATATGATAAATTGGAAAAATACAGCAAACGTACCACAGGTAGTGGAGGAGGAGTAATCTGGTACAGTCCAAACTGATGCCTATAACGGTCGGGGTAGTATTAGGCAACAATGTGATAGAAAATGAGCGGCAACCGAACATGCTCCTCTATGGAACCCTCCTGTGCTACCCGTGGCATGAAAGCCATGTCGAGTACGTACGGAAACCAGTTGACGTCTTGTACGTTCAACACGGCTAGGTAGTCCCGTGCGTTCTCCACTGCCCCGCAGTGCTGGCTCCGTGAGAAAGACCGAGCTTCGCCCCATTTCCTGAAAATTTTGATCGTTAGGATTTATGTGTTGTAATTTGCATAAAATTAATGAAAAAATTTTATAAGTTATTACCTCCCAAACGGCACACATGAATCTATGTTAGGCTGTCCTAATCCACCGATAGGAGCAACCTCTCGGCGACAAACAGGGATGTATGACCATGCCCAAAACAACAGTAGCATCCAAGGTCCCGTCACAACCTTGAAACGCATGGAGGCACGGTCCAGAGCACGATACAGACAAGCAAGCGTGGCAGCTCCCCAATTGAAGTTCGGAACTTCATTCAAATTGCCCTTCATTTAAATTAAACAATTTTGCTATAATAATTTTACTATAATATTAGTCTTGCTATAATATTTGTGGTATAATTTTGCTACAATAATATTAGTCTTGCTATAATAATTTATATCTTGAATTTCTAACATTGAATTCTAATATAATAGTAAACAAATTGCAATATTATTTAAGTTAAGAAAATTATACCGATACGAGCTCCAAATAGTATGCTGGGATGGAATCATGAGAACTATCGGGAAACATCAACGTCCCAAATACCTCTAGAGCCACTGCACGTGTGTATCAGTCTAGCTCCTCATCAGTAGCACCTGCCTGTGGCGCCACCCCGCAATTTTGCCGCAACCATTTCAACTTGATATTGTTGCCAACAACATCGCCCCTGCATTGTACAAATTTAAAATAATCAATACAAGTAAGCAATGCATATACTTAATAACAAAAATCAATATTGCACTTTTATTTTTTTCACTTACTCCCTGCCACTCCTTTTTTTGTATCAGTTTCCCAATTCTTCATGAGGATAAAGATTTGCACGAATCTTTTCCTCCCAAGGCCCTCTCGTATTGGATCTAACTGGGATGCCCGTCGAGCGCAAACCATATAAGAAGGCAACATCCTGATAACAATAAAGTTTAAATTCGTGTCATGTTAATATTGCAATTCGTGTAATATTAATATTGCAATTCGTGTCATACTAATATTGCAATTCGTGTCATGTTAATATTACGAAAATTAATATTCGGATTTGAATTTTAAATATAAAGTTTAAATAAATGTGACAAGTAACAGTCATGTTAATATGAAGTTTAAATAAATTACCTGTAGAGTAACGGTCATCTCTCCAACGGGAAAATGAAAGGTATGCGTCTCCGGACGCCAAAACTCGATCATTGTCTTCAGTAATGGCATGTCGACATTGACATGCTTCACCTTCGTAATGTGACTCAGGCCCAGTTTGATCAGCCTTCCCTCAATCCGATCGTCCACCTTAATCGTTCGCTTGTGCGATCTCGTCTCCAAATGTTGTTCACGCTGCATTAACACGATTTATAATACAATTTATAAGCATTTACAAGCATTTACAATAAATACAATTTATTAGATTGAACATAAAAATATTATAAGCATTTACAATAAATACAATTTATAATACAATTTATAATACAATTTATAATAAGCATTTAATACAATTTATTAGATTGAAAAAAAAAATTTATAATAAACCTCATTTTCAATTAATTTTTATAATACAATTTATAATAAGCAAAAAAATCTAAATTAACATAAAATAGTCTATTACCTACTCAAAAGACAAACCAACGAGATGTTCGTTATCCGTAACAAACAAAACCTGTTGGTTTTCTACGTTGGCTGGTTGCACAGGTGGATTGACATTTTGCGCGCTCGGACGGGCTGCGCGACGCCTACGTCTTTTTGGCCGAGGCTGGATGGAGGGTGCTTCGGTGGGAGGTGGTGAAGCACCTGAAGGACCAGCCTCATCTTCTGCTGAACTCATCTGATTCAAATAATATAATAACAACAATGAATTTAATATTTTTTTCAATAATCAAAACGAACAAAACAAAAAAATTTTCTATGTAATTGACATTTTCACAATAATTACTGATTAATAATCGAATAATTTTATCATAATAAGGTAAAATTTTTCTTGCACCATAATTTGCACCAATAAATTTATACATAATTTTCAATATACAATTCCAGTTATTTGAAACTATGTTAATTTGCACCATAATTAAACGATATAAATTTCTTTTTATTTCAACAATTTAATAACTAATTCCATTTATACATAATTACTTACTAATTCCATTTCAACAATTTACTAACTAATTCCATTTATACATAATTACTAATTAATTCCATTTCAACAATTTACTAACTAATTCCATTTATACATAATTATCATAATTATCATCATGCATCAATTATCAACAATTATTAACAATTTCATCAATTATCATCATGCATCGATTATCAACAATTTCATCAATTATCAACAATTCCACAATTTCATCAATTATCAACAATTCCATAACAATTTCATCAATTATCATCAATTATACATAATTAATTGATCAATTAACTAATTCTATTTCTACATAATTATCATCATGCACCAATTATCAACAATTCCACAATTTCATCAATTATCGACAATTCCATCACAATTTCATCAACTATTGTCAATTATCAACAATTCCACAATTTCATCTAAAATACAATTATCAACAATTATCACTAAACCCTAACCCCTAAACCCCTAATTATCAACAATTATCACTATTTCAAATACAAAATACAAAATAGTTTTGGAAAAAACCTCGCTGTCGCAAGTTCGCCGCTGCCGCTGCCTTCTCCTCTTCTCTTTCTCTCGCCGCTGCCGCTGCCTTCTCCTCTTCTCTTTCTCTCGCTGCTGCCGCTGCCTTTCTTCCTCTTCTTCTCGCCCTGGCCTGGATTCCCTTCTCTCTTTCTCTTTCCTTCTCCCCTTCTCTCCTTCTCTCCTTCTCTCCTTCTCTCTTTCTCTGGTTCTCTCTTTCTGCCGATCGATGGCGAACGAAAAAAATAAATGAAACGGCTATTTGTCGAATTTGAAAGAGATGACCTCCGTACGCGTTTATAAAACGCGCTCCAGGGCTCCGAACGCGTTTCATAAACGCGTACAAAGGCCTGACTCGTCTCAAAAGGCGTAACTGCAGGGATGAATTTATTCCCCTACGTACGCGTTTATAAAACGCGTTCGGATCCTTGGAGCGCGTTTTATAAACGCGTACAAAGTAGAGATGCTATACGCTTTTATAAAACGCGTACGAACTTTCTTCTTATTAAAAAATAAATAAATAATACTGTGTATTAAAATTTTTTGTGTCAAAAATTCTATATAAAATAATTTCGGGAAAATATTCAAACCCGTTCAAGCAAACTTTCATGGTCAGATTAATGAAAATTCTCATTTAATAACCCGTTTAAGCTATTATACTAACATGTCGTCTAAATTCTTGTGGTCCGAGCAACTGAGCAAAGATAAAATAAATGTGAGAGGCACTAAAAATTAATAATTTGGATATATACTATTTGATAGCACTGTTATCATGCTCCTCGGTCGCTTTCCCCTGCACTGAGTGTCACGATATTTGGCCATCTGAAAGAAAAATCTATAACTATTGGAAGTCATGGTTTTATTTTGCTCATCCTCTAATTAATAAAAACACGTCACAATACTTGTCGGTATCAAATTTATTTTTCATTAATGCCATCAAACCATCATGCATAAATATGTCACAAAGCAATGTTGACATTTCGACCGTGATGGTTTAACTGTAATTAGTTTGCTCAAGAGCTAGTAGAAGTATGTGATTTTAATAGTTTTATTATGTAATGTAAACCACATAATTAAGACTTTTGTGACTCCGGCATTCATTGCATTTCTGCCATCGCCAGCACACGCCCGAAAAAACGGTGTTGACATTGAACTACAAATCTACAATATGGCTCGTTTTTGTCGGTGATGGATTTTAAAAAATAAAGTTGCTCCCACATTAAAATCATTTCCTAAATTATATCTCTAAAACTAAAGGCAAACATATAATTTGTATATTTCTTAATGCTAGAAGGTTTTCAAATTAATTAAGTTAATGCTCCTTGTATATATATGCTTCTCCAAATTGTTTTTTTATGGTAACTTCGTCTTTTCCAAATAAAAGAAAAAATAAAAAATGCCCATCTAAAGAATATATCTACAAACTATAACCGTATATGACGTCCATATGTACACTAAAAGATAAAAAGATAGAAATGAAACCGAGCTTATATAATAGAACAATAATTTTTTTTAAGAAAAAAATAAAGCAATATAATTACTACGTGGGTCCTCAAGATCTATTTATATTACTAGCAGCAGTGCCCACCCAATGTGTGGGCGGACTATAATACGTAAAATTATTTTTTGACATGGATATGCTGTCCATTTTCAATATTAAGGTCAATGTTGTTTTGATCAACGTTGAAGGTAGTAGCAATATTCAGATTAAACAATTAGAATCAATAAAAGTACACAAGTAAACAACTAAAAAAATAATTCAATGAAAATAAATATGTTTCTCAATTAAAAATTTCATATAACAGTATATCATCTCAAACAAAAAAAAATACATATTTTTTGGTAATGGTATCCTCTTTTTAAAGTTAGTTTGAATAAAGACATAATTTTATTTATTTTTTTCCCTACCATCTTATTTTTGGTCGCTTCGGAGATTAAAAAAAATGTTGGTATGTCAAGTATACTGATTTCTTCATTTATTTGTTGTATGTATGCAGTTATGTTTTTATAATTTTTAGAAATTTAAAAATATTTTAGTTAGATAGAGGCATACCGTGTTACGAAGACATTTAAAAATATTGGTACTGTTCTTAATATTAATTTTCAATTTCGACCAAAAATTAAGGCTTCAATTCTTCTGGGTTGATATTAGCACATGGATTCCACATTGATTTCCTTCTCGGTATACAACATGAAAATGAGATTTTGAGTAGTCGTCTTCTATTGGGTTTCTTTTATGATGCTGATGATGGGGCTATATTATAAGGTATATCATTAGTATAAGAATCTTCATCATGTGGGTATATTTTTCTGCTTGATGATTGATTTTAAGGGTAAAAATTGGCAAAGAATGAAGGGATGGATTTTCAAGGATAATAAATAATTTAGAGAGATTGTAAATCGCATCCATCAGGGATGGATTTTCAAGCTTCGTAAATATTTATTAAATATTGTTGGATAAGTTATTTTTATATACAATCATCATTTATTCATTAGATATTGTTGGATACAGGTTCTTCCAACTTCAAATCTTCGTACCATAACCAAACAACCAAATATTGTATAACACGATAAACATGATTTTCTGTTGAATTTACTGAATTCGCATTTATCACAAGGTGTTCGTGCTTATTTGGTATCTAGTTCAGAAATAAATTTAATTTGTATTGTCCCTTAAGCTGGTCTTATTATATAATGCCAGTACATTTATTTTCCACTATTAGCATCAGTCTTTATTAAATATTATCCTTACTATATTGCATATCCTTACAAAAAATAATATAAAATGTACAATTAATTCGAGAACACTTACCCAGTTGTTTGCACATGAACGCTCATCTCTATACAAGTTGAAAGTTTTGTCCTAGCCTGATATGATTTGAAGGATTCGTTAAGTTCTTTTGAACAAAATTAACTACTACCTATCACAGTAGTGCCATTCTTACGCCAAGATGAGGTAAAGGCAAGTCGAGGTGCTCCATTATCCTCAACACTGTGTCAAACTTTATGTAGCACCCCTGATTACAATGAAACCAATAATAAGTTCGGCATCACCAACACATCACATAATGTGGGGTTCTTCACCAGCTGTTACCTGAAAAAAAGAACTGAGATTTTCAATTTTCACCCCAAAATAATACGAAGATACCACCACATAAGACATGGAGTTGCATGTCAATCTTATGGTAAGATAAACTCTGGAAAAAAAATTAAGAAATCAAGAAGTAATTCAACATAAATTAAGAAATCATACCATCATGAAACAATTGTCAATGATAACCTCTTCATATTCAATATCCGGGTACTTCTCAGCTACTTCTCTGCACACTGAACATGGTAAAAACTAAATCGTATTTAGGATCTAAGGCACAAAACCAAGAACCAAATACAATTAAATTGGAAAACCTATGTTGGATAGCAACTTGTGACTATTCTTACAATTGATAGGACAAACTTACAGAAAACATATTCTGGCATTCAAAAAGGGCAAAAGCTAAGTTCTTATGAACTATGTAGAAACTTTTCACATATCCATGAATTATGTTTAATCTAATGGATTAAAGAAAATAAAGGTCAGCTAAAAAGATGAACCAAAAAGAATATGATACAAAAAAGCTGTTAAAAACAATAAAGCTTGCATTTAAAAAATGAAAAATGAAGGACTGTGCAGAAAGCTTTCATAGAAATCCATACATAGTGTTTAATAAACTGATAGGACTAAACCCAAGTAATAATAAAAAAAATTTCAGAACCTGAATTGCCACTTTGGGTTCGTACTTCTTCCAGTCGATCTTTGCCGTCACAACTCAATCCTTCATTTCCTCTCTCTTCATACTTGTATTGGTTTTCTACAATTTCCTGAATCTTTTTTTCTAGACCCAGGTTTGGATGATTTTTAAAACAAAAGTAACAAAACTGTTAGCATTCTGTATCAAGTAGGAACTTAAATGTATTTAATAACAATTCAATGCAATGAGACGATGACTAACCTGCAATGTCTCTTAAACTTCCAAAAAATATTTAAAGGCACATTGAAATGGAGGAAAATAATATTAAATGAAGACCCTGTGATTCCTATGGATAACGCCCATACAGCCATGGTCAATTTATCTTTTAAAAAAACAGCCAAAAAATTTAAACCACAATTAATAACCAAATTAATATTATATTTTTAGAAAATTTGACCATCTCAACTTAGGTTGTCATATAGAAATACATTACAGCCTCAATTGAAACGTATAATCCTAAAAATATTTGTAAATAATTTCACATTGCAGCATCAATTAAAACATATAATCCTAAAAATATTTGTAAATAAGAGATTAAAGGACTGCAAAAATTTTTCGTAGAAATCCATGAATTATGTTTAATCTAAGATATTAAAGAAAACAACGGGCAGCTAAAGAAATGTAGCAAAAAAATTTATAAATTACAGAAAGCTATTATACAAAATATTAAATCTTGCATTTTGAAGATGAAAATTAAAGTAATGTGCATAAAGCTTTCGCACAAATCAAAGAGTTTCAGATACAGACAGTTTTTTAAATCCTACTTGCATGAATATAATCAACCCACCACATTTGTCTTAATCTAATTGCATGAAAATCAACCTATGTGCTGCAAATTTTGGTTCAATATACTCCATGACACACAAAAAAAAAAAAGGAAAGAAATACAATAAGCACCTGGAACCCAATCTTATTACCTTGAGGGTAATAAGAAAAAAGTGATTTGTCCAATAAAAAAGATCACGGTTCGGGTAACCCAGAAATACAATAAGCAATTGTTACATGACAACTCTTAAAAATAGGAATTAAATGCTTTTGGCAACTAAAGAGAGATTCATATTTTGTAAAAGTAAATTACTCTCTTCATCAGTCTAGGCCATCATCAAAGCCACATCCAAAATACATAATTTTAAAAGCAAAAAGAGAGATTATCACCAAATGGCTGGCGAGAACAACTTTGGCGCCATGATCAATCAATTGCTTGGTCTTAGGCACTGATGCGTGGATCCAGGTGTCACCATCTATGCACTGGTTCTCATCGGAATCCATTAACATAAATCAAGACAAAGCACTGGAATCCAATCTTAAAATCTAGAAATTTCATACTTTTGACTTCAAAAGAATAAAATTAATTAAAAGACAAATTACAATAAGATTATGACAAATATCACCTCTCAATTCTTCGATGAACGGTGGTTGGAGTCGACATCGTAAGTGTTGTGCTTGTACGGCGCTAGAAAGAATCCCGCTCTCTCTCTCTCTCTCTCATTCTGGTAATGCAGCACAACAATAGATGGGAAAGAGGCGAAGGGTTGCGGAGAAACCAAATTTTGAAAATATGTCAGCTGTTGACGAAGAGATGTGAGGGGGTGGCCAGTGGCGGGTGGGGGCGTGGATAATAAATCAAGAAAGTAATATGTCGGAAAAAATTACATGCCACGAAGAATCGCACTCCAAACGAAAGATTAATTAACTCTTCGGTCGGAGACCTCATCTGAACCCTTTATCAATTAACGTTTCGATCGGTCAGCGGTGTAGATCGTTCAAATTTAATCATCGACGGTACAGATCGTCCAGACCAAAGTTGTATCCGAAAATATTACATCCTTCCATTGGTGTTTTTAATATAGTAGAGATTTATAAGGATGTTAGTGTCTCGCACTTTTTTCAGTCCGACCACGGAAGATCAGATAGTCCTCTATGGGGCGAAGAAAATGCGGATCAGATACCCCTCGAGCATCTTGAGACCCGTCGTTACTGCCCATTCCAAATGAGCGAAGGGCGATAATGCGGCTCTAAGTACCTCGAGAGTTGATTGTTTGTCGTAGGTCCTTTTTTTCCAGTAGGCGCAAGCCCCTACTGTTAATTACCTCCGGACTCAGTTACGAACTGAGCTAAGAGCACCTCTAGATCGGGATAATCAAAGTTTAAATGTCGTAAGCGGATAAAGTCCATTTTAAATAAAAAGGATTGTGTCTTGATAGGGAGTTTCAGGGTGAAAAGCAATGCAGAAGGACAGCTATTTTAGCAGAGCCATGCAAACATGAATGATGTGGTTTGATTCTTTAGTTTCACATTTTAAGACATTTAGGTTGCTTTTACTTTACTGTGTCAGGCTTAGTGCCGTTACAGAGATTTTTGAGTTCGACACTAGGAAATTTAATATCCTGGATCAATCCTCAACCGTTTGGGGATTTAGAGATTTTGGGATTTCGTTCAAGTCTTGAGTACAGATGCGCTATGCCTCCTCTTGACATGAACTTGGGTGATGGCCATTGATTGACTTTTCTTCTGGTCACTTGGGCATCAGATTTCAGTCTGCCTCTGGTCAAACATGCTGTGAACTTGTAGAAACAGGCTGTTAGATTTGAGTCCAACGCTAGAAAATAGGGTATTCTAGGTCAGCTCCCAATCGTTTGAGGAACTTAGGGATTCTTTGGGGTTTTCGTTCAAGTCGCGAGTACAGATGCGCTATGCCTTCTCTTGACAGGAACTTCGGTGATAATTCAGAATTGACTTTTCCTTTATCTCAATCTGAATATCGGGAGGGTGTCTCCTTCAAGGCGAAACGCGATGCAGTCTTGGAGGGACGAACTTTTGACTTTTAAGACTTTTATGTCACTTTTGACTTTATGTCTCTTGAGTCACTTTTAGGCTCTGTGCCATTTTGACTTTGTGTCACTCTTAGATTTTGTGTCATTTTGACTTTGTGTCACTTTTAGACTTTGTGTCATTTTGACTTTGTGTCACTTTTAGACTTTGTGTCATTTTGACTTTGTGTCACTTTCAGACTTTGTGTCATTTTGACTTTGTGTCACTTTTAGACTTCGTGTCTTTTTTAGACTTTGTGTCACTTTCAGACTTTGTGTCATTTTGACTTTGTGTCACTTTCAGACTTTGTGTCATTTTGACTTTGTGTCACTTTTAGACTTTGTGTCAGTTTCAGGTTTGAACCTCTTAATTTGCACTTTAGGATTTTGGACTTTTGAGTTACGACTTTTGAGTTTCAGACTCTCGACCTTTGGTTGGACTTTTGAGTTCGGACTTTTTAAATTTGCACTCTTAAACTTCTGTCTTTGACCTTCTTGATGATGCTCCCCTCTTTTTTATTTGTCTATAGATTTTAATGTTTGACTGCACTTGTTGTTCGGCACATGTAATGTCAAATGTATCTGTTGTCCGGAACATAAAATGTTCAGATGTACCTGCTGTCCAGCACATAAAATGTTCAAATATACCTGTTGTTCAGAACAAAAAAGTTCAAGACGATTTTTGTTTAATTTCCTTAGAGAATTTGATTTCTTATTTCCCATTATGACAATCCCTTGAACTTTTAATTTTGAAATATTTTGTGCTTTAGTATTTTGGCATGATATGATACATCAAAATATTCCTCATATTTTTCTTGCCATTTTGGTATTTTATGAGAATTTTTCTGATAATCTAACTATTTTTAATGCATTTTTGAAGTTTTCTGCGTCACAGAATTTTTGTGATTGGTTGTGATATGCTGTTTTGCTGTTATGTTGTCAGGGATCCGTTTCATGCTGAGCGACATAGAAGATCTGTGGGGGACGCTGAAGGTTAGGATTTGACCAAGCTGCTTGGCTCACGCCTGTGTCTGTACACCGAATGAGTCGGGTTTGAGTTCAGGATCGATCCGTTGGCCTCGCGCATCAGCATCGCCTCTCAAGTGTGCCGGGCCCACGCAGGAATCAGACTCCTCTCCCTCCTATTTCCTTTAACTGAGCTCTTGGGACTTTTCCGTTGGACTGGACGCCTCCATTGAGGCTGCTAACAAGGATTTCCGGAGGTGGCGCGACTTCAGATGGGTCATGAGGCGTCGCTCCCGTCTTCTGAAGGTATTTTGACCATGAACTTGGATCATCTTCAACGATTGGATGTGCTACAACTCCAACTCGATTCAGGCTTATAATCATGGCTGGGTGTGGCTAACTGTCGGAATACAAAGGAGGATTGGCTTTGAAAAAAACCGTCATAGGACATCTCAAGGACACTTTTGAGTCATCTGTGAGTTCAATTTTGTATGACACTTCCTAATTTTGAAACAATGTACTTTGAATTCACTTTGGTCTGATAGGAAAGCGAAAGAAGAAACTCAACTCCTCACGCAATTTACTTTGTCATATGTCCCCCACTTTCCCCCTCATACTCCATTTACCATTTTGATCTAAGTAACTGGTATCTTGACATTAGGCACTTAATTTTCATTTTTATTTTCATTTCAAATACTGACCATACATGACCTGAGGCTTCAAGGCCAAACCAAGACCGTGATATCCACTTATTCAGATAATTGAAGTAAGATTTAAACCAATGATGCTAGTTTGTTAACATTGGCAAGTGACACATGGATGAGACCATCTTATTCACTTTGACCCCTGACATTTCTTCATTTTACCAAACCTTCTCAATTTATGCATTTTTTTGTAACATTCTGGAGTTTAAACAATTTTGCACAGTTCCATTTTTATAACATTCTCATGTAATGTTTATGCTGTGACTGATTCACCCCCTTTTTGTGTAGGTATAGTTTCACATACTAGCCTAAACCATTGTTGATCCTGGATGACTTGACCTCAAACTATTTATGTTTTTGGCTTAAGAGATACAACTCCACATTAAAAAAAAAACATGCTGATTATGAGAGAAAAAATTATGACATGCTGATTAAGGAACAAAAGAAACATGACAATAAGACAATCCTTGAAGTTTCCTGACTTTACTTTCGTTACTTAGTTTCTATGTTTAAATGCAGGACTACCATGCTGCTATTTTCTCTAACATGCATGACATTGGACTCTGACTTAAAGAAATAACTATCTTTTGTCAAACTTAAAATATGCACTATTTATTACATGAAACATGGAATTTTATTTTTGTGAACTTTAACCTTAAACTCACTCTTGGACAGAAATGAAGAAAAGGGCTATTTTATTACACAGATTTCTTTAAGATGCTGTCACAAAAAGGAACATAGATATACTGTACTATTATTGCTTCTAGGAAAACATTACTTTTGAAAACTAACTTGAGGACATGACTTCTTGGACAGGAATATATCATTTTTTTTTGACTTGCTAAAGAAACAGGAGCTTTTATTAACAAAATAAGATGAGTTCCAAGATTTTGTGTTAAATTAAAATCAGAATGATTAAACATAAAGACATATTTTTCTATTGAAAAAGGGACTTGCAAGTGTATTTTCAAGATCAAAACATGCTTCTATTTTATTAGGCCTAAACTTATGTATCCATAAAAGATAACATTTCACTTTAAACCCTGAACTTAGCTATTTTTACTTATTTTTATTGCTTCAGTCAACTTGAGACCTATCATACTGTATAAATCAGAATTTGGACCATATCATGAGGGTGGAATCTATGTCACGCTCCTCATGACCAAGCCATTCTCTGATTTTGGACAGTATGTAAGGATTCAAGTATCCCACAGAAATTAACTATTCCTTTGGTTTTGAAATCCAATTAAGCATGAAAAACTTGATTATTTTAGAAATTCCTAGTTTCTGGACTCTTTTGACAAAAGGAAAACAGACCTAAAGAGAAACTTATATGAATGTAAACCGTAATTACATGTATTTTTGATCATATGACTAAATATTTTATTATAACAGGAACTTGACCTATTGAACCATTGCTATGAACTGTGTGCATGACAAACTTTAACAGAAACACGATGACAACCATGACATGAATATTGAGACAAACTAAAGCCAGAAGCTAGCATGGCATCCATGGAGGTGGAATCTAGGTCACGCTCTCCATATAACCAGCAGCTGCTAACCATAACACTGACAGTAAAGTAAAATTTATGCTAATGCAAATTACTCCTATATGCATGACCTTTTGGAGGCACAACTGATGTTCATGAGTGTGGAATCTATGTCACGCTCCTCACTAGCATCAGTGTAATCTCCACAGAACAAAACCAGAAATGAAAGAAGAAAGAAAACACAACAAATGCATTTAACATCATTTTATTCATATTTTTGGAGGCCATTACAGATTACATCTATTACCTTGATTGCAAAGAACAAACTTGACTTCCTAAAATGACAGAATTTCGACTAACTAATTGGCCTCCCCTTCTTCTTCAAGAGGAGCTTCTTTTATAGAGGATTTCCAGGGCTTGTGCTTGACATGTGGCAACATCTCAGAGTCTTGGGGTTTGATGGATGGTGAAGATGCTCAAATGGCAAACCGACTTCCTTCTTGTTTCCTTTCTTCACTTGGTGATTTCTACTATTTTGTTTACCCTTCAATCATCTTCTGACACTTGGCATCAATCAATTACTCATGGGACACCAGCATAGTGTTTCACTTCTTTTCACTTGTTTCCCTGACAGGTGGGTCCTTGTGTTGTTTGATAAGGGATAAGATCGCACCTTACTGCTCTCTATGCCTTGGAGATGGGGTAGTGATTTGGCGCCAGAATGGAGGTGCATAGGTGGCACTCATCCATGCCTCTATAGGCAGTGGGTGGTTATGATGGTCTTGTGAAGGGGATCAAATTCTGAGTCCCTATTTGAAGCTAGGCAATAGGTCTTTTCCTTTCTCCATTTGCTTTTATTTACATAGCCATTTGAGTTCTGAACTGGAGCTATCTATGGTTGATGTACAATCTCAATAATACCCTTCAATACATGTGCATTTGACCCAGAGTAGAAGGGTAGAAGTGGAATTGGGACCCCAGTGGTCTGTAGTTCATCACTGAGTTTCATCTGGTTGGCTAGTTTTTAGTGTTTGCTGTTCCATCATAAGGAAGAGAGGTTTTCCTTTTGTCAGAGCTGAGGGGTGCTGTTGCTCTCTCATTGGTTGAGGAGGGTCAATTGATTCGGCACATATAAAGGGACATTTAATCATCAGGTTATATGTTCCAATTTTGTTATGAGTTTGCTTAAGCTTCCTTTCATCTGTTTAACTATCATTCCACCAAATTGCTTCTTTACATATATATATGTTTTTTTAATTTTCCTTCTACGTATTGGGGAAGCATTAATACATTTTCATACTTTCAATTGTGCCTTTAACTTGTCTCACTTTTGCCTAATTACAGGCCTGTCAGATCATGCAATAGGCTGGAGGGGTAGAATCGGGATAGCACATTTACTTCATTCCTCATGCACCATACCCTTTGTCTTTTATGCGGATTACTGATTTACCCCTGGGTCCACCAGGGAGAGTCCATGCGCAGTCTTGATGATTCATGTTCCTGAGCTCTTTTTTATTTCCCTTTCATGATGCCTCAATCCTATCAGACATCAAGAAGGAGTACTCTGGCATTTCTTCTAGCCGTTGGATGTATGATGTGTGACACAGCATGAGCACACTTCAGGGAATGTATTCCAATTGTCCTTTACACTTAATCATCTTGTACTATGAGGGACCTAAAGCAATCATGCTTTTGCCCATCCAGTGGCTGTAATCGAGATGGTAAACTTACCTCCCTCTGCCAAAGAATCCCTACAGTAATAGTTACTTCCTTTTTCAGACTATAGGTCGCAGAGGAGGGGGCAATGTTCACCATTGTTTGTTTGCAACGCCTTTTTCATCCTCTTCTCTACTGGACCTCTCCAGTCACGAAAATTTTACATTCCTATCATGCCGTGTGTGCGTTTCTTTTCTCTTAGAGTTCCATCACATCTCTTTCAATCTCTGTAGAGCCCTTCTAGTTCCTGTAACATAAGCACCATTGCTTGGTGCGAATTCTACCATGCTCAAAGCTCCTGTCAGTTGACACCCCCATTGGTCTCCTTCCTTTTCTGGAATTAACCTCAATTGGCGTAAATTTCTTCATCAGAAAGATACCACGATTTCTCAGGTACCCCCAATTGGTCATTCTAATGAGTAATTTCACATATTCATACTTCCCAATCCTTGATACCGCGTCTTTCATTTCTGGAATTCGCCGTCTGACACTCTCCGTATTTGCTATCGTTAGGATTGCCGTGAAGCCACCAATGCGGCGACGCAATTTATTGGAGTCGCGGGGGCGTTCGTCGTCGGCGAGAGGCGAAACCCCAGCTGGTCACTGCACCTTCCCTCCTTCTGGTTCGTACTTGTTTCCTTTTCCTTCTGTTAACAGAATGTGGGTCCCACAAGGGCGAACCAATAGGAGAGCGCCACCTGTCTTTCTTTTTTTTTGTTTTAATCAGAATGGGTTCGGGTTAGCGGGTTTCATTTGTTTGGATCCGTCAGGGGAAAAGGCTGGATCCGTTTGGCTATTTTCAATTGGGCCTTTTACTTTGTAAATGAAAACCAAGCCCATGTACTTGTTATATATATGCCGGCCCAATTATATTTTAAAGGAAATTTGGGCTGGGTTGGGCTGTGATGGAAAACAGTAGTGATTATGACATCCCTATGTGCGGGTCAGTCTCGATGTATCGGTTTCTTCTATGCCCTGTTTTAGTTACGGCGTCCCGCCATCATCATATCCCGTGAATTATATACCAGAACCAAATTGCAACGTTTTATAAACATCTACAAAATTTCATTTTCTTTTATCATTTATTTTATTTTTTTTTTTAGCATTTTTTAGAGGCAAACAAATGCCCCCCACCAGAGCAGATTGTGAAACTTGAGTGTGAAACAATTTGCTCTGGTGCCCCTTTTACATTCGAGAGATATTTGGGCTTCTGACATTTTTTGTTATTTGTAGGAGGTATAGGGCCTGTTGAGGAGATTTACAGCACGGTGCCTCGGTTTGACGTGGTCAGGAATGGTGTGTATGGGCCCTCTGACGAAGCGATTGATTCATACATCAAGTGTTATCTGGACCCACAAGGAATCCACAAGCATCTTTACCCCAAGTGGCGACGCGCTATTCTCCACGGTAGGGACAATTTCCACGGTTTGCTACCTCGGCATGATCGTTCTCCTTTGTATGCTGATCACACATACCTTTATCTGAGGCCTGACCCACCTTCTCTTACTGAGGTACGTCCCCATAGCCTTGCCTATGATTCCTTTGTGCCTGGTGGTGAGTTTCGCCGTGCTGGCGGGGTTTGTTCCTTTGAGGGTTTGTTTCTGGGTCCTACTGGGCGGGTAGGTTCCTCCTCGGATTATCATTTGCTGAGTATGGAGATGACAGAGGGTCATGTTATTCCTTGGGCTCATGAGGGCTTGAATGTTCAGGGTGAGCTCCGTTGGGTTCCGGGGCAGACCGAGTGGACCCGTTATGTGATGGGACATATGGGGCCGAAACTGACCGAGTTAGAGATATTTGGGGGAGTTACATTGGCCCTGTTTAGGTATACCTGGGATCCAATCATCCTTCGGGCTATGGCTACCAACTGGAATTATATGGATAACACTTTTGTATTGGAGGATCGCAACGCTACCATTGATCTAAACCAGATGGTTCGCCTGCTAGGGATTCCCGCGGTGGGTTTGTTTTATGAGGAGAGGATCCCGCCAGAGTTCGAGCTTTATGGTATGGATAGACGTGGGGATTTCTTCCATAAGGATTCTTTACGGGCTGTGTTCAGGATTTATTATGAGATAGCTATGACCCGTTCTCTCCAAGGTTTGAGCCGTGATATGCCTTTCAAGGATTGGGTTGGCTACTTCGTGGATAAGGTTCCGCGAGAAAAGGCCGTAGGGTTCGCTAGTCCTTTGGAGCCTGTGGTGCCTGGTTTAGATAAGACCTATGTTCCTGATCAGTGTGCTTCATGGGAGGACTTGAGTTCTTGTGCTTTTGATGATGAGACTATCCTGACAGCTTATCTAGCATGGTGGTTGTGCTACTTCATAGTTGTCATTGAGCCTGTGGGTTACATTCGGCCGGGGGTTTTTGCAGTAGCTAATGCATTGGCCCGTGGCCATAAAGTGTCCTTAGCCACAACAGCTTTGGTGAATGCATATCGGTCCTTGCGAGAGCTTACTTCCTCCCGAGATCCTTCTAGGGCTTATATTACCATGCCATTACACATATTACACGGTTGGTTCAATGTGTATTGGAGTGGGTGCTATTCCTCATCTACCTCGCGCGGTGTGCGGAGTTCGATGCCGGCTCTTAGCCTCATTGTTGGTTCCTCAGTTCATCCTCCCGATCAGCTCACTGCTCATTACCTTTTTGCCAAGAGCGATCGTTACATCACCAATTATCGTCCTGAGGCCTTCACAGGTAATTGGCCATCAAACACGGATAAGATGTATGAGTTTGAGGATTCAAAACCTCCCAAGAAAGGAGTTTTACCGAGGTTGCTTTCCCGTAGGAACAAGCGTTCTAGAGATTACGCTATCAGCATCAGAGAGGGTTGTTTGATCATCCGACTAGGTGCGAGGATTATCTCTGAGGTGTATAGTCCTCAGAAGTGTGCTTGGCAGTTTGGGTATGATCAGGATACTCCTTCTTCTGCACTTTCTGATCCTCCCAGTAGCGTTTCTTTGGCCTATTGTGCTGATTTAGCCGCTTTTTCTTTACGGTTGGGGACTGGGATTAGATGTGTTGTTCCTGGCCCGCAGAGGATAGGGCGTATGACCGTTGATCATGATCGCTGGTTCAGAGGATGGGCTAGGGTTCCTCATTCTTTGAGTGCTGAGATCTTGAGGGAGAGGGTTTACCCATCTTCTCGCGTTGTGCCTCCAGGCTTGGACGCTTCTCTTGGTGGTTTCAGACCTCTCAGAGGCTCATACGGGGTTGACGGTTGCTTGATAGGCTCATCTCAAGTTACGGAGTATGTTGAGCCTCTTGTGCTCCTTGACGGCTCCTTCCCAGGTATTTTATTGAATATCCTATTTTGTTTCATTTGTTTGGTTATGGTTTTGTATGCTCATTTGGTGATTTTCTGTGTGCAGGTTTTGGAAAATGGAAGTTTGATCATTTCTTTTTCAGGGTTGAGCGCGCCTCAGCAGGTGGATTTCTTCAGGCTGCTATGCAGGGGCCAGATAACTATGAGCATCTCTTGATGTTTTTAGGTATTTTGGTTATATCGCATTTTGTTTTCCTTGCTGATTTTGTTGCTCCCGGCATTTACTCTACTTCCTTTTGTTTTCAGACGATGCTCCTCCTGAGGCGGGAGATATTCTCAGTCCGGTGCATTCCTGCCCTTCCCCAGAGTATCCGGAGCAGCAGGCCATAGAGGCAGCCAGAGATGAGTTCAGGAAGCGCCGTCACGAAAGTCCGGATCCTTCGGAGGGGCAGTATGTGATCCGCCGTCGGACAGGTGAGGAGTTAAGTTCCGATTTTCCCATGGAGCCTCCTTCCTCTTCATTCCCTTCAGGTATGTGTCTTTGTTCCCCTTTTTTTTTTTCTCTTTCTTTCTCTTCTCTTTTTTTGTTTAGTGTCATGACTTACATGTTGCTTCAGATTTTCTAGGCTCTTTGGGTTGGGGAAGTGCCTTACGTGCTGAGCCTCAGCCCATTGTGGAAGAAGTTGAGATGGAGGAGGTTCAAGTCGAGACAATCAACGTGCCATTTGAGGAGATCCTGCGCCCCAGCCTGATTTCTCCGGTTTCATTTATTCAGGACAGTGATTTTCCGACTCCGGATGATTCCTTGGCTATCGTTGCTGTCACTGTCTTTTCCTGTGAGACTGCTTCGGCACCGGCCATCTTTCCAGCGCTTCGAGGTCTAGGTATGTCTTATTTCACTGCTTTTTAACTTAATTTTCCTTCTGTTTCATTTTATATTTTCCTTATCATGTTTCCTTTCAGGTCGACTTTCGTATACCCTGATGGCTTTTAGCATTGAGTTTTGGGCTTTGGGGTTACGGGACTTGTGCCATTCGTACCAGTTGTCCCTTCAGAGTTTTATGAGTGTTGATGAGCTGACAAGCCATGTTATGGGTATGGAGCTGGACGTTCTGGATCATGCTTCCATCTTATGTTCAGGTATTTATCCATATTTTTCCTTGTCATCGTGATGTACATTTCATATTTTTCATAACCTTTTCCTTTTTCATTCAGGAGAGAGCCCCTCGGACAGTCCTATCCTCCAGACTCTCCACGATTTTCTTTTCCCTGAGTCGGACATGGTTCCGGAGTTTTCTGATGAGGCATCATTGGATTACTCCGAATGGGAGGCTCTTCTCATTGACTCCATTCCCCTGGCCATGTTATTGCCTTCTGGTGGGACGGGTCTGCCATTGTCGCCAGATGCTGTGTTGGTTGAGCCGACAGTTGGAGTGTCAGCTCACCGGAGGGACGTTGGTTCTGATGATGGTTCAGAGGGAGCTTGCATGGGCGTAGTGTTAGCCCTCCCTTGTTTTGCCTCTCTCGTGGCAGACGCTTCTCGAGAAGTTGAGTTGATGATGGGTTTCCTTTGAGTAGGAGTTATGTAGCGCGTTAGCGCTTTGTTTCTTTCTTTTTATTATGATTTTAGTTTTGGACTTGGTTGCTCCTGATTTTGTAACGGCCGGTTTTTTGGTTATGTGGCATTTTGGACTTTTCTTGGGCTCTTGATTGTAGTTGATTTATGGGTATGGACATTATATTTTGGTGTCGCTAGGCTCATCATTTTTCGTTGAAATCCTTGAATCGCGAAGCGATCATGCTCCTCGCAAACCGCCACGCCTCTTGATCTTTGCATTTATGGATAAATTCGAAGAGACGCACGCTTTCTGGTGCCCTAATTTCCTTTTATATATATAAGGCATCATGTGTACGTATCTCGTATCATTTTCTTCCTTTTCCTGAGCTTTCTTTCTCGAACATCATTTTCCATGGCCGGCGTCATAGATCCAAGGAATCCCAAGCGTCCCAGAGACGAGGGTAGTTCCTCTGTTCGAGGCGCGCCACCTTCCAAGCCTAACTGGTCATATGACCCAGGAAACCGTTATCTGTTTCGAGACGACGAGGCTTTTGAGTGTTATCAAAGTAACATTGGTGAAGGGGGGCGTGAAGTTTCCGCCTGCTTTTTCTTTCATTCTCAAGGGCGTTTTACCACCCCCTATATGAATTTAATAACAGGGTGGCTTAATGCCTGGAGCCTCCATGGCTTGTCAAGGCTCGACACTCCTTACCATCCGGATATCACCAAGTTATTTTACGCCAATCTCCGCGTCACCTTTGACCATCATGACATTCCCTCTGCCTCCTCCTATCTTTTCGGCAGGCTCTTTCACATAGGGGTCGAGGATTTGGCTGACTTGATTGGTGCCGCAGATACTTTAAATGGCTTGTCAGTTTATGCCTTTGGAAGTTGGCCTCGTGAGCAAGGGACATACCGGGGCCATTGTGAGTGGTTCAAGATACCCAGATCTGAGGCAAGTTCTGAACTGGTCTCTACCGCGCATTTGCCTGCGCTTCACCGGTAATTTTACTATTTGTGTGTTTTCGTTTTGTTTGTTTCTTTTGTTTGTCTCTGAAGGATAGGTTCATGACCATGAAGTTTATATGTTCTTTTCAGGTTATTTTTCTTGATCATTAACTACATCCTCTTTCCTCAGGGTGAGCTATCAGATTTGACTCGCCCAGGGACTTTGTTCTACCTTCGCTTATTGCTCCTCAAACGCGGGAAAGCTAATCTTCCTAGCCTCATCCTCCAAAACATGCATCATGTCACGAGGTTCCCCAAGGGCCATTTGCCTTACGGGAGTTTAATCGAGGCCTTGATGGAGCGGGCTCAGATCCCATTCCCTGAGATGCTGTGGGGGAATCCAATCACTGAGCGGCTTATGCTGTACCCGCGCAACCTGCTCTTAGATCTGACTTCCTTTGGGTGGGTGGAGATGGCTCATGGCACTCTGGTCCCTGACCCCAACTACCCGGTGAACAGTCATATCCTTCATAGGTTTGCTGCTGTGAATCAGTATAGTCCGGTGAGAGAGGCTTCTCCCCCTTCTCCAGACGGCCCAGCCATTGAAGAATCTTTTCCACTACAGGAACACATAGACCAGCGTTTTAAGGAGCTAGATCAGCGACTGGAGAATGTCGAGACGGTGCTTCAGTCAATTCATAACACCTTGGAGACCCTTGCAGGGGCGATGGCCGCAGCTCAGGCGCCTCCAGTGCCTCCGATGTGAGGAAGTCTCGGATGTTTGATCATCTGGTCTTGTTGTTTTCATTGCCTTATTTCGTGTTGTTTTTTTTGTTGTTGTTCAAACTGTGGTAATTTCGGGTGGTTTATGTCTGGTATTTTGATTTTATGGTTTGATTAAGGCAATCTGGAAGCCTAATAACTTTTGGTCTGTTGATCTTGGTTTGGGGACATCTGTTGAGGTTTATTAGTAATTTGGTTTAGATTGTCACAGATAGCGACCTCAGATATCGCTAGTGGGACAGATGTTTTTGTTATTCTCCCTGCTCTTTGGTTACGGCAGCAAGGAACATACCGGTAGGGTTTGTCTATTCTACATTGTTGTCTCGGTAGCTAGGACCATTCCGGTGGGACTTACTCATTCCATCTTACCGCTTCAACGTGTAGAATAGACATTCTGGGTATAGCACGCAGCGGGACTTTGTGCATCATTTTCTGTTGGTTGTTTTGGTACGGCGATAAGAGACGTATCGTCGGGACTTGTCTGTTCCATATCACTCTTTTGATGTGGTGAGATGGGATTTTCTCCTGGCTCTTTGGGTACGGCAGCTAGGAACATACCGTAGTCGGTGGTTTAAGGCCCAACACGACCATGGGCCCCTCTGGGTATTAGGATTTATGAGGCCTATTCCTTGACATGGTTGGCGGACATCAGCCGTGGTGTTCTCCGTTTTCAGAGGGGCTTTTGGGTTCGGTTTGGTCTTCATTCATTTTTTGTAGGTTTCGGGAAGGATTACATTTTGAGTAGACAGGTTGTCTGTAGTTGTTGAGGATGTGGTTTTGACTAATCCCTTGGTAAGTTTCACCGTTTGTGTCTTAATTTAGAGTTCAAGACACAGAACTTTTGTTCATCCTTTAGTTCGGTGAGATGAACAGGCACCTAGTACTTTGTTTTAGAACAAAGCACAAGACTTTGGCCATCTTTTTTTTGGGTAGGTGTGATGGACAGATCACCGCATTGTGTCTTAATTTAGAGTTCAAGACACGGAACTTTTGTTCATCCTTTAGTTCGGTGAGATGAACAGGCACCTAGTACTTTGTTTTAAGGACAAAGCACAAGACTTTTTAGGGTCATATTTTGGGATGTAGGCCATTTGTAAAGGAAATGTTCTATGAATGTCCATAAGGACAGAACACTCCTTTTATCTTTGGCCCGGTGGGACAGAATGTTTTGTGTATATTTTAGAAGTTTTGGATTTTGGACTTTGAAATTTATCTCTTTTTTGTTTAGGAATTTGAGAATATTTAGGGAGATTTGGTTTTAATCTTTTATTTGAGCTATACTTTTAGCTTGGTCTAGTTTCTTTGGTCACATGCTTTTATGCTTTGGAATAAGATGTATTTTTGTTGGGCTTGGATTTATTTTAGGATTTCGACTTAGGGTCATTTTAGGAAATTTTGAAGGGTTTATTTTATTTAAAGGTTAATTTATTACTTTAGGGTTTTGACTCAGGGATACCCCATAGTGTTCAAAGGAACGGGGTACCCTGTCGAGCCTTGACCCGGTGGGACGTGAGAGATTTTTTACCTAAGTGAAGAGGTGGTTGACCGCCTCACAATTGTCTGCCCAGTCGGTTTGTTGGTTGCTCTTCCTTTGGCTTTGGTGGGTTGCGGAAATGTCGGGGTAGTTTTGTCCATAATATTTCTTCAGGTATCTCCCATTTATGGAGGAGACAGGATGTTTTCCATTTGAATCTGCAAGTAGGTAAGCTCCGCCTTCATATGCTTGTTCTATGACATAGGGGCCTTCCCAATTTGGTGCAAATTTGGGACCATGGTGTCGGCCGAGGATAGGTCGCCTCAAAACCAGCACTAGTTCTCCTTTCTTGAATGTTCTAGGTCTTGATAATTTCTCATAAGCTCGCGTCATTCTGGCTTGATATAACTCCAAGTTTTGTTGAGCTGCCAGTCTCCTTTCATCCATTCCATCCAACTCTTGCAACCTTAGTTGCGTTTGTTTAGTCAGAGGGATTTGTGCTGCCATAGCTACTCTCAGTGACGGGAGTTCCACCTCGATTGGTAGGACTGCTTCTGCCCCATACACTAAAGAATAGGGTGTGGCTTGGGTTGCTGTTTTATGAGTGATGCGGTATGCCCACAACGCCTCATGCAGTTTCTCATGCCAATTTCTCTGATTATCTCCGATGGTTTTACGAAGGATCTTGATCAACGTTTTGTTGAAGGCTTCCGCTAGTCCATTGGCTCTTGGGTTGTAGACAGAGGAATATCTCCATTCAATTTTGTATTTATCGGCGAAGGCATCAATTTTGGCATTCTTGAAGGCCGTCCCGTTGTCAGAGATTATTTTCCTTGGATTTCCATACCTATAAAGCACCTGAGTGGTGAAGAACCTGACCACATCAGAGGCCTTAATTTCACGGTATGACCTGGCTTCGGCCCATTTGGAGAAGTAATCTGTAGCGGCCAATATGAAGCGGTGTCCATTTGATGCTGGTGGGTCAATGGGGCCTATGATATCTGTTCCCCAGATTTCGAAGGGCCATGACACTACTGTAGGATGTAGTGCGTTTGGGTGTTGGTGTATAAAATCTCCATGAATTTGGCACATGTGGCATTGTCTGGAGAAGTTTTCGCAGTCATTGATCATGGTGGGCCAGTAGTAGCCCATTAGTTTGATTTGTACTCGCATCCGGGAGCCCGATTGGTGGGCTCCGCATACTCCCGAGTGAATTTCTTGCATAACTTGGTTGGCTTCGGTCTTCGATATGCATCTGAGCCATGATCCTTCATAAGATCTCCAATAAAGTGTGTTGTTCACATATACGAACCTTAGGGCTCTTTTTCTGATCTGTTCCCTAATGGCCTTGTTCAGAGGTAATTTTCCTTGCTGGAAGTAGTCGAGAAAGGGCTGCCTCCAATCCTCTTGGTTCGAACCCTCAGTTGTCATGACTTGTGTGATTTCCCTCCATTCTTTTTCATGTTCTCTTTCAAGTGTTTGGATGTCAGTAAACAGGGTTTCTTCCTCCTCGTTCCTTTCCTGTGGGAAACAAGGGGACAAGGATCTCCTGCGATGGACAAGGACTTGGATTTCTTCCTGACTCGGGTCACTGAGTTCATTAGCCAATCTAGCCAGTGCATCGGCTTTGCCATTCAGAGACCTTGGGACTTTCTGGAAGGTAATATATGTGAATTTGGCCATCAACTCAAGGGCCTTTTCATGGTACTTGACCAATTCTGGTTTTCTTATTTTGAAGAGGCCTTCGATCTGACTCAGGATGAGCTGAGAATCTCCATAGACTTCCAACTGCTCAATACCCATTTGAAGGGCAATTTCAAGTCCAGCTATCAGGGCCTCATATTCAGCTTCATTGTTTGTGCATGGCTCGGTTAGGCTCAGAGCATGCCGGAGAATGCCTTTCTCTGGGGTGACAAACACCAGCCCTACACCTGCTTGTCGTTTTGGTAAGTTTGGTTTGACTGCTGGCCGAATGGAGGAAGATCCATCGAAGTATAGCTTCCAGCAAGTTTCATTTCCCTCTACCTGCATAGCCTCCTCATCAGGGAAATCGCATGCTAGTGGGGAATCATCAGGTATAGGATGAGCAGCTAGGAAATCAGCTAGTGCTTGTCCTTTGATAGCCTTTTGGGGCGCATATGTTATATCAAATTCCATCAGGGCCACAGCCCACCTTGCCAACCTTCCAGTAAGCATAGGTCGGGTCATGAGGTATTTCAATGGGTCAGCTTTGGAGATTAATGTGACTTTATGGGCCAACATGTAATGCCTAAGCTTTTTTACTGCGAAGATCAAGGCTAGGCAATGCTTTTCGATTGGCGTGTATGCATGTTCTGCCCCCACGAGCATTCTGCTGAGGTAATACAGGGCATTTTCTTTTCCTTCTGCATTTTCCTGGGCAAGTAATGCCCCCAGAGATCCGTCCAGGGCGGTGGTATAGAGAATGAGAGGTTTTCCCTGGATGGGTGCCGCCAATACAGGAGGTTTTTGCAGATATTGTTTAATATCATCAAAAGATTTCTGGCATTCTTCATCCCATTTAAAGGGGACATCCTTTTTAGTGAGCCTGGTAAAAGGCTTGATTTTGCCTGACAGGTTGGCTATGAATCTCCTGATATACGCCAAGCGCCCTTGGAGAGACCGGAGTTGTTTGAGTGTCCGTGGAGGGGACAGATCTTGGATGGCCTTGATTTTATCAGGATCAATTTCAATGCCTCGGTGCCGCACTACGAAGCCTAGAAATTTTCCCGATGACACCATGAAGGCGCATTTCAGGGGGTTGAGTTTCAGCGTGTGTTGTCTTAGCCGCTCAAGCATCAGCCTCAGGTTCTCTAAGTGTTGTTCATGGGTATGGGACTTCACGACAAGGTCGTCTACATAACATTCTACCACCTTGTGTATGAGGTCGTCAAAGATTTTGGTCATGGCCCTTTGGTATGTGGCTCCTGCATTCTTGAGGCCGAAAGGCATAACTTTATAGCAGTAAATACCAATTGGGGTACGGAAGGCAGTGTGTTTTTGGTCACTCTCATCCATTTTGATTTGGTTGTATCCTGAGTATCCGTCTACAAAGGAATATACCCCGTGAGACGAGGTGTGGTCTATTATGATTTCTGTCACTGGTAGGGGGAAATCATCCTTGGGGCAAGCCTTGTTTAAATCCCTGAAATCAACACAGACTCTGATTTGTCCGTTCTTTTTCTTTACTGGGACGATGTTGGCCACCCAGTCGGGTGTTTCTTCTTCCCTTATGAATCCAGCATTGATGAGCTTTTTGACTTCGGCTGTCACCTTTTCTTCCAACTCAACCCTCATCCTTCGGGGTCCTTGTTTGACTGGTTTGAGCTCTTTGTCAATTTTGAGTTTGTGGACTGCTATTGCTGGATCTAGCCCGGGCATTTCACTGTAGCTCCATGCGAAGCAATCTTGGTATTCGCTTAGCAATTTGGTCAATTCATCTTGCATCTCTTGAGGAAGGGAGGTGCTAATGAATGTAGGCTTCGGGTTTTCCTTTGTTCCTAGGTTGATTTCTTTCAATTTATCGATGGTATTTTGACCACCTTCTTCTAACTCTCTTGGTGCATTTTTGGCTGCCAAAATGAATTGTTCTGTTTCTGGAGGTTCCTTTTTGTCTGCAGCTGTTTCGCCCTCCTTAATTTCAGTAATTGTTATGCGGCAGCAAGAGTGCTGTCGTGGTCTTTGAGGAGTATTTGACCTTGAGCCCTTGGTTTGAGCTTTGAATCCTAGGCCCCTTGTATTAGCAACCTTCCCATTAAGTTTCATGACTTCATTAGAGTAGCCATTCCACATGTCTCAGAACATTCTTGCTCGCTTTTCGGGAATGGGCTCTAGGCATTGTGCTTTACGGAACAGTTCAATCAACCGTGTGTTGGTGGTATCTTGAAGCTGAGGAGGAATCCCCGTCTTCCTGGTTTCCTCTACAAGCCATTGTTCCCATCTTTCGGAGTATGACTCTTCATTTTAGTGTTCAATTTCCCCCATTTTGACAAACTGTATACTGGGATGAACAACGTGCCCTGTTTCAAGCTCTTCTTTTTTGGGAGGGACAGTGAAGGTTTTGAAAGGGATGACTTCTTCACTTTCCCGAGGTGTTAGGTCTTTACAGTGTTCTAGGGGTAGGATTTCTATGGACAAAGTATTCTGCTCCTCGCCCTCACTGGAATAATTTGGTTGCATTCGAGTGGGTAAGTTAATGTCCTCGGCAGTGCCTTCCGACGATCCCGTCTCACTATCACTACCCAAGAGCATTTGTGATCTTATGGCTGCTTTGAGCACAGCATTTTTGACTGCTTTCTTCACAGTTTCAGGAGAGGGCTTTCCTTGCTTGGTGGCTGCCCCCTTTCCAGACTTGGGTCTGTAATATTTAGCATCATCCAATTCGGCTTCGTGTGCCTCAAATGGCTGATCATCTCCTTTAATCACATATTGTTTTCCGTCTTTGACATATTTAATGCACTGGTGCAGGGTGGAGGGAACCAATCCGTTGGCGTGGAGCCATGGTCTCCCCAACAGTGCCTTGTACGTGGTATCAGCTTCGATAATGAAGAATTTGACTGGAGTGACCAAGTTCCCAAAGGTAATATCGATCACCGTGGAACCGAGAGCCTTTTGGTATTGGTGGTTGAATCCGTGGATCCGGATCTTGTCCTTCTTTGTTTCTTTGATGCTGAGTGACAACTGTACCAGCGTTTTTAGTGGCATGATGCTGATCGAGGATCCGGGATTAATGAGAACTTTGTTGATTTTCCTGCCATAGATGGTGCCTGTGGTGTACAGGGGTCGATTGTGGTCGGCCGTGCCCGCCATCAGGTCCTCATCTGTGAAGGTAATGTATGGCTCTTGATCAATCTGTGCCACCTCCTCACGGGTTTCTTGGGCAAAATAGGCCTGGAAGCTGGCAGGGTTTTGCAGTGCATAGATTAAGGCATCACGCAGCTCCTGAGATACCATCAAGGCATCAAAGACACTGAGCAGTGAGGGGATTTTCCGCAAATGAGCGACCACATTGTAATCTCCCACGGACATTTTAGGTCTGCCATCGGACCTTGTTTCGCTTTCTGCTGTTGTATTATTTCTGTTTCTTATTTCATTGTTGGTCGTTTCCCTGGGAGGTTGTCTCTCAGGTATCCTAGTGCCCGATCTCAGACTAACATTGCAGTGGTTTTTCATGTTTGGCCGGACTCTAGTAGAGACCTGTCGGATTAGGTTGGACACCTTGTTTGGTTTTGGTGGTGGTTTGATTTCTCTTTCCTCCGTTTCGCTTTGGTCAGTATCACTCCCCAGTGGTCTGACTCCAGCGGAGTTGATTGCCAGCACAACGGGCTCCTCTTCTGAGCTACTGTACTGTAGTTCCCCCTCAGTATCATGTTCGTATTCCAAGGCAGTTTCCTCGTCAGAGGTTTGAGAGCTTGTACCCTGAGTTATGGCACGGCACACTTCGTCTTCTGTTTCTTCATCTGACGGGCCATTATCATTCCAGGACCATGTCAGGCATTCCTCTCTGGAGTGCCCCCAGACTTGGTGGTATCGGCAGTACTCCTTTCTTTTGGCATCATTTTCTTTCTTTGCTTTATGTGGTTTTGGATGTCCATTTGGGGTTTGTGCCCGTAGTGCCCCATTTTCGGCTTCTGGCACTTCCCAAGGGTTTACACGGTTCCTGTGTCTGAAGTGCCCGTCGGAACCCCCATGCTTTGGTTTCAGTTTCCCTGTTATCTTGATTTTATGTGGCAATTTGTTGCAAGGGGAAGCGTTGTTGAGCTTCACCAATTTCATTTTCATGTGGTATTGCCCTGTGGGGTTTCGTCTATTTTTTATTTGTTGGGTTGAATTGGTTTCGGCATTTCTGTATCTCAAATGGCCAGGGTCATTCCTTAGGGGAGGGCATTCCCGCGTGCGCGAGCTTTCACCTCTTTCTCGCCAGCCTGTTTCAGGCCCCCCGAACGAGTTGTCATGGGACCAGAGGTGTTTCGGCTTGTGGTGATGGTTTTCTGTATTGGCTTTCCCTTTTCCTTTTCCTGGGGGATGATTAGTTTTGGGTTTTGGTCTTTGTCCTTCTTGGATGACAATGCCGGACTCTCTCCTTCTTCGTGGGAGGTTCCCTGAATTGCCTGAGGTAGCATGGCCAGACTTCATGGCCTTTTTCTGACCTGCCCCCTGTTTCTGGGCGCGGTCCTTCAATGCCTTGAGTTCCGTCTCTATCGAGATTCTTTCCTTTCGCTCAGTCTTTAGCCTAGCTATTAGAGTCTCGACTAAGGTTTGTATCTCAATATTTTGCCTGGTCATTCGTCTCAGAGCATTTGTGCAGAAATCCAGATCTATCAGAAGTTGACGCTTTTCCCCTGAGGTGAAGGCAGCGCTATCTTCCTTTGATGGCTGTTGGGCTTGCCCCCTGTCCAAAGCGGTGCTTGGGTGTGCTTGCTTTGACCTTGTGCGGTGGGCGGGGCCATCCGTTGTGACTTCTTGAGCCGTTTCCATTGAGCTGTGCGCCGCGCGTGATTTAAGCGGGCTTTCTTTTAGCGTGGCTATTTTCTTTTGAGTGAGTTTTGGTTCACTTTGTGAGCTGTCACCTTGGGTTGTTGGAGATTCCTCCTCCTCGCCGTCTGTGTCAGACTCGCTCACAGTGATTGCCCGACAATTTTCGGAAGTACCTTGCCCCTTGGCGGCATTCTTTAATTTTCGCGCATCGGCGATGGTTTCCTTTTGGATGTTGATGAACACTTCGGGATCATAATACCCTTTTATTGTGTCATCTGCATAATGCCTGGGCCATGTACTGGGGATGGGATAGTGAGGAGATGGCTCATAACCTTCTATACCCTCCACAATTGACGCTCGCCTGAACTGTTGGGTGATTTCTGGTTCCGTTTCCATATTTTGATCGGTGGTAGGGGACACCAGGCTTCTGATTCGGCCATATTCCAGTGAGCACACCTCCCTTCGTGACCTGTTATGCCTTATCTTTTCTACCCATGGTAAGGGAGAGGCCTGTATTTCGCTAATTTGCTTAGAGCTTGTGGGCAGTCGCCTTTTTGGCCAAGGATCTAGGACAAAGGGTTGCAGGTTGACCAGGTAAGGGTGTTCTGGTTCCAGCTCGTCATCACTCCCTTGCCATCCGACTCTCTTGCTGGGTTCTTCCACTCGGTTGACCAGGTGATTCATCCACCCAACAGGGTCAGCGAGGGATTGGTACTCTTCTTCAGGGAGCTCCTCTTGTTCAGTCTCTCCCGAGTCCGAGTCATCATCAATGGTTATCATTTGGCATGATTCAGAGCTTTGGCTTTGGTTTTCTTCTTGGTTTTGGTTTGAAGGGGTGGTATTTTCAGCTTGGCCCTGAGTAGAGGTAGCGGCTGTCCCCTGTTCGGTGCTGGCGTTTCCCTTCGTCTCTGGTTCAGCGGGTTCGTTTTCTCCATCTGCCTCTTCAGTGGACGTGGCTTCCCAGATCTGGTTGACCATTTGCCGCACTATTTCTCCCAATTCCTCAAGAGTAAGGTTAGGTTGTCCCGGGATGTCAGGAATATGGATATCCAAATTTACCATTCTCGGCTGCCGTCCTTGTAGGTCGGCAGGGTCCATTTGTTCAGCAGGATCTAGCACGATTTCATAGTCGTATGCCATCCCTTCTGGGTCGGTTTGGTTTTCTTCTGTGGTTTCGACCTGTGGCTGTGGCACCTCAGAGGACTCGCCTTTGTCGGAGTCATGGTGGCCAACTCGGTGACAGGTGGCGTCATCACGAGAGGACTCGCCTTTGAGCAACCTTTCCTTTCCTTTATTGGTTCCTTTGTTTCTCCTTTGATAGGTTATTATTTCCTTTTCGTTTTCTGGTTTCTTTCTTCTTTGGTATACCCTGAGGGCTTTAGGACTCTTGACCTCTTCTTCATCATCCTCAGTGGGACAATGAGTATCATCATCACTATTTACCCTTAGGTTTCTCATGAGTTTGCTGGTTGTCATGGCCTCGGTTTCCGCGATGGCTTGCTCCAGCTCACGCCGCGCATTGTCATCCCATTCGGGTTGAGGCCGGACAGTCATGCGAGCATTTCTTCCTTGTTGTCTTCTCTTATTACATAGTTTTAAGGAAGGTTCGTCATCATCCGTCCAAGCTGCAATTCGGGTGGAACGGTGATCATAATTTTCGGACTCAGAGTCATCAGACCCTGAACCGCTGATGTAACGACAGTTTCCGGCTTCGGAGCCGTCATCATCACTACTATCATTGTCAATATCATTTGAGATTTTATACAACCTTTCTATTTGTGCCCGAAAACGGGCGGTTTCCCGTGGATGAGTTCTCCTGAGCGTTTCATAACTGGCTCCTGGCTGTTGTAATATCTCAGCGTGCTGAGCTATAAAGTTTAGGAATGCAGGGTCTTCTCGCCTTAGGTGTTCCATGTATGAGAGGATCCTGGTTGCTTGTGAAATGTTCAAACCTTCAAATGCTGAGGTTATGTCAGCTGGGGGACCAGACCCAGAGGCCATCAGGATTGAACTTCCTTGGAGGGTGCTTGGTTGAGGTTCTTCATGGTCAGGTTCCACCTCAGGCTCCCTTTCTATCTCTTCTTCATCGCTATCGGATTCGCTATTTTGTGCGTTCCCATCAGATGTTTTTCCGCAGAAGAAGAATCGCGGAGAACCTCCGCTATCCTTAGAGTCAGAGCACTGGGGAGTTTTGCCTTTGTTAACCTCTTTTAGGATGGTTGCTATGGCTTCTCTTTCAAACTCTTCTGTAAAATCTGGATCTTTGGGGTGTGTAGCTCGGCGAAAGGCCCTTGGGTCTGTGATTCTCAGTTCCCTGAACTCAGACACATACCATTCTACCAGGCTGTCATGTTCATTGTATTCTTCTTCCTCGGGGGCTTGCTGGGATGGCTCACCCTGAGTGGTATCGACCTGGTTGGAAGTCTCGATCGCTTCTATTTGGGTGGGGAATGTCACCTCGGCCCTAGGGCCTGATGTACGCCTGGAGCGCCGAATCCTCCTGGATCTGCGGCGTCGAGTGGTTCTTGGTGGGGTTGCTTCTGGACTTATTTCTCCTTCCTCGCGCCCCGTCTCATCAGCTATTTCTCTTACAGTCCTGGTTAGGGCTTGCCTTTCACATCCCTGGTACTGTTGAGGGTTTTCAGGGTTTAGCACACCATGGTAGCCGACCGGGTCTGAGACTCTTAGGTTCCTGAAGTACTGGGAGAATTCATTAGCCTGGTCCTCCTCAGCCAGGAAAGTTTGACTGTTCTGGTTGAGGTGGGCTTGGTTACCCATGTTGTTTCCATATTCCGCGAGGTCAGTTTCAGTAACCTCGATATTCTCCCAGAGGTGTGAGTCCTCCGTGTTTGCCAAGTGTGCACGCATGATTTCAAAATCTGTGGGGTGGTTCGGGTCTGGGTCTTTCTTGTCCCATCCATTTTGCACCACAATATCCACCGCAGCTTTCCTTATGGCCATATTTTCAACTTGTTGCTCATAGGTATCCGAGTCTGACATATTTTCTATCTCCTCATCAACTTTCAACTCTTGTTGGAACAAGACAGGCTCTTGAATTTTCAGTTGCATCAAGAAGTCCACATACTCCGCCACGGCATTAAAAGAGATATGCGGTAGCGAATCATCGTCTTCTTCCTCGGCTTCTTTTTCTGATTCCCCGGCATCACTCAGGTATCTGCAGTGCTCTGCGGGTTCATGGGTTTTTTGTTTAGGGATGTTAGGAGGTATTTCTTTGGTCCAGAACCTATTTGCCAGCCATGATGCTAGCAATTGGTCCACATCATCACCATGTATGAGCTCTTGGATCCACCAGGATGGGTTTAAGGCGATTTCTGCCTCCAGGATGGGATGAAGGTTGGTTTGACCGCACCAGTAGGAGAGGTCTCTCCAATGTTCCCTTGCTTTCATATACATTTTTATCCTCCTGTAACTGGCCGGTTGGCATCCCTCCAGCTCCTCATAGAAGGCATCATCATTTTCTTGTGGGTTTTGGTTTGTGACTGCGGAAGAGAGGATGGCCTGTGTAGCCTCCTCTATTTGCGCAATCATTTCTATTTCCTCTTCTTTAGTGAGCTTTTCCTCTTTTTCTCCCGAGTTATCCTCCGGGTGTGCATTTATTGCCGATGTTGAGATGGCGTTGCAGGAGATTCCACCAGAGTCACCACCTCCTCTTTCCTCATCACTGTCAAAGTTGCTACCAAAATCGTAGCCTTCATCTTGGCTGGGAGGGTCCGGATCAGACCATTCGTATTCCTCATCAGTGAAATCAAGATCATTTTGGGCATTTTGGGTATTAGTTGAGGTGGAAGCCTGTTTGTTTACTTGGTTTCTTACAAAACTGGTCACAGCAATGGTTTGTTTCATCAGTTCAGACACATGCTCTGCTAGTATTGCAATGGTTTCTGGCGGAATTCCGGATTCTCCCTTTTTCTTTGGTATGACAAGGTTGAACCCCAGATTCCTTAGGCTTAGGACACCTTCTGAATCTAGACACTCATCATGAATGTCTACAAACACCTTGCGATCTCGGCCATTGATCTTAAATGGCGGGGTCATTCGGTCCGGCTTCTTTCCTTTGCGAATAAGGGCCTTACCCAATTTCTTTATTTCAAGGATCTCTTTCTTTTTCTTTCCTGATTGGGTCATAGGTTGAACAGTGACCGTCGACCAGGTATGTTGGGTTGGGACTGAGCTGGATGACGACTCAGTAGGGTTTTGTTCATTTGTTGTTGAGGTTTCGGGAGGTCTGGTATCTGCTTGTACCGGCTCCTGTTGGTTAGAGGATTCTTCATGTTCTTCCTCATTACCTGAGACATGGTGGCACGCTGCCGTCCAGAACTCCTCTTCTTTCTTTTCTTTTCCTTCGCCTTTCAACTCCTGCCACACTTGTCCGCTAATTTGGGCTGCGACTTTGGGGGAGATGAAATCAGCGAGGGTTGCTTGTGTTGGTTTTTCTTGAACATAGGGATCTTCGACGGTTTCGGGAGAGGTCTTCCTCCAGAACGCTTGTCTAGATCTCACATTACCCGTTTTTGCGTTACGGGTCATTGGTTTCGGTTGTGTTTTTGTTGGTTTGAGTCTTTTTGGGACCACTGGTATGATAGGGCTTTTCCATTTGAGTTGAGGTTCGGCTTGTAAGGCCCTTAGCTTCTTTCTGGTGTTTTTGTTCAGATATACACTCCATGTCGTGGGCGGTTTTCCGTCAGTAGTGACCGAGACACGACGGGAGCTGGCACTTGGGGTTCCATTTGAGACGGCATGAGGAGCTGGTTCCTGCCTGGCGTCATCATGGAGAGAGATTGCTCCTTCTTGGATTTTCTGTTCGAGCCAATCCTTGAAGACATAGCAATCCTCTATGCTGTGACCCAAAACTCTGTGATACACACAGTAGTTAGGGTGGTTCACTTTATCCTCCTCCTCGGGTCTTTTGCATTGGGGCAATCGAACCTCGAGAACTTCCATAGCTTGCTTGAACAGCTTCAGAGTTTTCTCCTTTTTGAATGAGTAAGGTTTGCTTTTCAGCTCCCTGAGTGTTGGCCTTTGAGCCCTGGACTGTGGATTTCCGTCCTTCGTTTCGCCATTCTTTCCCCATTGGGCACTACCAGTGCCTTCAGCCTGGTTAGTGATGGCTTTGACTGCCTTTGTTGTTTTGATTTCCAGCTTCTTTCCCTTTTCTTTGTCTTTTTCCTTGGTGGAATAGTACAGCTGGTTCATTTCAGGCTCCACTTCCTCATATCGAGCAACCATGGCTACCAAATGTTCAAAGGTAGTAACGTTATGGCCCACCATCCATACTTTCATCGGTGCATGGATGCTGTTCAGGAGCATACGCACCGCCTCAGATTCACTTATGTTGGACTGGCATCCCGTGTACATGGTTTTCCATCTTGACACATAGTCAGAGATAGACTCGCCTTGTTTTTGTCTGGCATTGACTAGATTGGTGACAGAGACCCTATGCGGAGTCGTCCTGAACCTTGCACAAAAGGCATTTGCCATGTCTTTCCAGCTTTTGATGCTATCTGCCTCGAGAGAAGCATACCAATCAAATGCTACTCCAGACAGACTTTGTGAAAATTGCCTTAGTAGCCATTCCTCCCTTCGGGCGGTGTTTCCACAGGAGGTTATGAAGTGCGACAGATGTTGACTCGGGGTGATTTTGTTTCCAACCCCATCAAACACCTTGAATTTCGGCACTATATGTCCCTTCGGGTAATCCAGCTGGTCAAACCTTGCAGGGTAAGGTCGGCCTGTGAAATTGACGGGCAGTTGAGTGCCCCCAATCCCTAGAGATTGCAGTTTCTGATCCATGGCCCTTTGCATTTTCTCCATTATGGCCTCAGGGTCAATGACACTAGTTTCTTTTCTTTCAGGCAACTCCTCTTCAGAGGTTTCGCTGGAGCTGCTATCTTTTTCCCGTAATATTTTGGAGTGGGATTTCTTGGTTTTCTTTTTGTTTTTGAATTTTGGTTTAGGAGCCATTTCCTTGGTATCGGTTGAATCAGGTATATCACTGTTTAAGACGACACTATTTGGTCGTACCCCTTTTTTGGTTAGGTGTTTTTGGGCTGCGGCGCAAGCCGCGGTTACCCGAGCGTTCTCCACTCGGAGTTGCTCAAGTTGTTTTGTTTTCTCTTCCAACTCCTTGCGAAGCTGGGCCATCTCGTCAGATATTTCCTCGAGGATTTCAATTTCCTCATCAACATCCTCAGATGAACTTCCATGGTCCGGATTTGGATCCTCTTCATCACTTGCGATGTTATCAGTGGTTTGCTGGACAATTTCCTCCACTACCGGGCTGCGGTTCCTGGGCCGCCCTACCCGTTTGGGAGGTTTGGATGCTGAAGCTTTTCCTTTCTGTCCTCGTGTTTCCACGGGGATGCTTTCAGAGTGAGGCGGTTCCTGGGAACCAGTCCCGACCATACGGACTTCCGCCGTTTCCTCATTGTCATCATCATCATCGTCAACTGACACATGATATGTCGAGACAGAGTCAGCATTCCGTCTCTTCCTCATCACATATTTCTTTTTGGTTTTATTTTTTATCATTTGACTCGCCACCTGGCTAGCCAGAGAGATATCTTTTTCTTTTGGCACCCATCGCTTGGTGCCCCCTGTATTTTGTTTGGGAGCGGGGATGGGCTCTAGTTGTTTAGGCTTCCAAACCTGTTTCACCTTCCCTTTGGCCTTCATTGAGCGGGCGTTGGGTTGGAGTGATGGAAAAGTAAGTCGGTCGAAGACTGAAGGCGGGTGGGCCACAGTCCTTTTTTCTGACGCACTATAGTCCGCGTCTCCCTCTCGGTTGTCTTCGCGATAAGGAAAGCGGAGCCTCTGGTGCGCCGGGAACTTGAGCCTGTCCTTGATGGACGGCTTGTCGGGGTTGGCAGGGATTGCAGTGACGATCCTGCGGGACTTGCGGGACCTTTTGACAATCCTGAAGGCCGCATGAATGGCCTCCACTGCCTTGTGTTTTGGGTGGGTCACTTTCTTTGTCTCAGAGACTGGGGCGTACATGGGGAGCTCCCAATCTTCTCTGAGGCGCATCACTTCTCCTCCCTTTTTGAGCACGTGCAGAGGGGCGAAGGTGTTGCTGAGCGACAGGTCAGTGACGGTTTCGGGTTGTTGGACCAGGTGGAGAGCTTGGGCCCTCGAGATCCTAGTCCTCTTCTGCTTTTTGAGTTTTGGGGCTGTTGCCCCCTTGATGTGAGTGGTCGCCGCCCGACCCTTTTTGGGGTTAAGGGCAGGCTTTCCAGAGACCTTCATCGATGCTTCACCAGCAAGCATCACGGGAGAGATTTGCACGACAGCTTGGATGGGCACATGGAGAGTCCCGGTTACTGCTGCATTCCTATGGCGAAGACGCTCGCCCTTCACGATTTGACTCCAGGTAAACATGATTCCTGCAATGGAGAGAACTCAGAGTCAATCATTAGTATTTTTCTTTGAATATTATGGACTTAATTCCACCTATACATTTAAACTTTGGTTATGCCCTGATGAGAGGAGAAAAATGTCCCACCGGGCGTGCCAGAACCTGTCTCGCACTTTTTTCAGTCCGACCACGGAAGATCAGATAGTCCTCTATGGGGCGAAGAAAATGCGGATCAGATACCCCTCGAGCATCTTGAGACCCGTCGTTACTGCCCATTCCAAATGAGCGAAGGGCGATAATGCGGCTCTAAGTACCTCGAGAGTTGATTGTTTGTCGTAGGTCCTTTTTTTCCAGTAGGCGCAAGCCCCTACTGTTAATTACCTCCGGACTCAGTTACGAACTGAGCTAAGAGCACCTCTAGATCGGGATAATCAAAGTTTAAATGTCGTAAGCGGATAAAGTCCATTTTAAATAAAAAGGATTGTGTCTTGATAGGGAGTTTCAGGGTGAAAAGCAATGCAGAAGGACAGCTATTTTAGCAGAGCCATGCAAACATGAATGATGTGGTTTGATTCTTTAGTTTCACATTTTAAGACATTTAGGTTGCTTTTACTTTACTGTGTCAGGCTTAGTGCCGTTACAGAGATTTTTGAGTTCGACACTAGGAATTTTAATATCCTGGATCAATCCTCAACCGTTTGGGGATTTAGAGATTTTGGGATTTCGTTCAAGTCTTGAGTACAGATGCGCTATGCCTCCTCTTGACATGAACTTGGGTGATGGCCATTGATTGACTTTTCTTCTGGTCACTTGGGCATCAGATTTCAGTCTGCCTCTGGTCAAACATGCTGTGAACTTGTAGAAACAGGCTGTTAGATTTGAGTCCAACGCTAGAAAATAGGGTATTCTAGGTCAGCTCCCAATCGTTTGAGGAACTTAGGGATTCTTTGGGGTTTTCGTTCAAGTCGCGAGTACAGATGCGCTATGCCTTCTCTTGACAGGAACTTCGGTGATAATTCAGAATTGACTTTTCCTTTATCTCAATCTGAATATCGGGAGGGTGTCTCCTTCAAGGCGAAACGCGATGCAGTCTTGAAGGGACGAACTTTTGACTTTTAAGACTTTATGTCACTTTTGACTTTATGTCTCTTGAGTCACTTTTAGGCTCTGTGCCATTTTGACTTTGTGTCACTCTTAGATTTTGTGTCATTTTGACTTTGTGTCACTTTTAGACTTTGTGTCATTTTGACTTTGTGTCACTTTTGAGACTTTGTGTCATTTTGACTTTGTGTCACTTTCAGACTTTGTGTCATTTTGACTTTGTGTCACTTTTAGACTTCGTGTCTTTTTTAGACTTTGTGTCACTTTCAGACTTTGTGTCATTTTGACTTTGTGTCACTTTCAGACTTTGTGTCATTTTGACTTTGTGTCACTTTTAGACTTTGTGTCAGTTTCAGGTTTGAACCTCTTAATTTGCACTTTAGGATTTTGGACTTTTGAGTTACGACTTTTGAGTTTCAGACTCTCGACCTTTGGTTGGACTTTTGAGTTCGGACTTTTTAAATTTGCACTCTTAAACTTATGTCTTTGACCTTCTTGATGATGCTCCCCTCTTTTTTATTTGTCTATAGATTTTAATGTTTGACTGCACTTGTTGTTCGGCACATGTAATGTCAAATGTATCTGTTGTCCGGAACATAAAATGTTCAGATGTACCTGCTGTCCAGCACATAAAATGTTCAAATATACCTGTTGTTCAGAACAAAAAAGTTCAAGATGATTTTTGTTTAATTTCCTTAGAGAATTTGATTTCTTATTTCCCATTATGACAATCCCTTGAACTTTTAATTTTGAAATATTTTGTGCTTTAGTATTTTGGCATGATATGATACATCAAAATATTCCTCATATTTTTCTTGCCATTTTGGTATTTTATGAGAATTTTTCTGATAATCTAACTATTTTTAATGCATTTTTGAAGTTTTCTGCGTCACAGAATTTTTGTGATTGGTTGTGATATGCTGTTTTGCTGTTATGTTGTCAGGGATCCGTTTCATGCTGAGCGACATAGAAGATCTGTGGGGGACGATGAAGGTTAGGATTTGACCAAGCTGCTTGGCTCACGCCTATGTCTGTACACCGAATGAGTCGGGTTTGAGTTCAGGATCGATCCGTTGGCCTCGCGCATCAGCATCGCCTCTCAAGTGTGCCGGGCCCACGCAGGAATCAGACTCCTCTCCCTCCTATTTCCTTTAACTGAGCTCTTGGGACTTTTCCGTTGGACTGGACGCCTCCATTGAGGCTGCTAACAAGGATTTCCGGAGGTGGCGCGACTTCAAATGGGTCATGAGGCGTCGCTCCCGTCTTCTGAAGGTATTTTGACCATGAACTTGGATCATCTTCAACGATTGGATGTGCTACAACTCCAACTCGATTCAGGCTTATAATCATGGCTGGGTGTGGCTAACTGTCGGAATACAAAGGAGGATTGGATTTGAAAAAAACCGTCATAGGACATCTCAAGGACACTTTTGAGTCATCTGTGAGTTCAATTTTGTATGACACTTCCTAATTTTGAAACAATGTACTTTGAATTCACTTTTGTCTGATAGGAAAGCGAAAGAAGAAACTCAACTCCTCACGCAATTTACTTTGTCATATGTCCCCCACTTTCCCCCTCATACTCCATTTACCATTTTGATCTAAGTAACTGGTATCTTGACATTAGGCACTTAATTTTCATTTTTATTTTCATTTCAAATACTGACCATACATGACCTGAGGCTTCAAGGCCAAACCAAGACCGTGATATCCACTTATTCAGATAATTGAAGTAAGATTTAAACCAATGATGCTAGTTTGTTAACATTGGCAAGTGACACATGGATGAGACCATCTTATTCACTTTGACCCCTGACATTTCTTCATTTTACCAAACCTTCTCAATTTATGCATTTTTTTGTAACATTCTGGAGTTTAAACAATTTTGCACAGTTCCATTTTTATAACATTCTCATGTAATGTTTATGCTGTGACTGATTCACCCCCTTTTGTGTAGGTATAGTTTCACATACTAGCCTAAACCATTGTTGATCCTGGATGACTTGACCTCAAACTATTTATGTTTTTGGCTTAAGAGATACAACTCCACATTAAAAAAAAAACATGCTGATTATGAGAGAAAAAATTATGACATGCTGATTAAGGAACAAAAGAAACATGACAATAAGACAATCCTTGAAGTTTCCTGACTTTACTTTCGTTACTTAGTTTCTATGTTTAAATGCAGGACTACCATGCTGCTATTTTCTCTAACATGCATGACATTGGACTCTGACTTAAAGAAACAGCTATCTTTTGTCAAACTTAAAATATGCACTATTTATTACATGAAACATGGAATTTTATTTTTGTGAACTTTAACCTTAAACTCACTCTTGGACAGAAATGAAGAAAAGGGCTATTTTATTACACAGATTTCTTTAAGATGCTGTCACAAAAAGGAACATAGATATACTGTACTATTATTGCTTCTAGGAAAACATTACTTTTGAAAACTAACTTGAGGACATGACTTCTTGGACAGGAATATATCATTTTTTTTTTACTTGCTAAAGAAACAGGAGCTTTTATTAACAAAATAAGATGAGTTCCAAGATTTTGTGTTAAATTAAAATCAGAATGATTAAACATAAAGACATATTTTTCTATTGAAAAAGGGACTTGCAAGTGTATTTTCAAGATCAAAACATGCTTCTATTTTATTAGGCCTAAACTTATGTATCCATAAAAGATAACATTTCACTTTAAACCCTGAACTTAGCTATTTTTACTTATTTTTATTGCTTCAGTCAACTTGAAACCTATCATACTGTATAAATCAGAATTTGGACCATATCATGAGGGTGGAATCTATGTCACGCTCCTCATGACCAAGCCATTCTCTGATTTTGGACAGTATGTAAGGATTCAAGTATCCCACAGAAATTAACTATTCCTTTGGTTTTGAAATCCAATTAAGCATGAAAAACTTGATTATTTTAGAAATTCCTAGTTTCTGGACTCTTTTGACAAAAGGAAAACAGACCTAAAGAGAAACTTATATGAATGTAAACCGTAATTACATGTATTTTTGATCATATGACTAAATATTTTATTATAACAGGAACTTGACCTATTGAACCATTGCTATGAACTGTGTGCATGACAAACTTTAACAGAAACACGATGACAACCATGACATGAATATTGAGACAAACTAAAGCCAGAAGCTAGCATGGCATCCATGGAGGTGGAATCTAGGTCACGCTCTCCATATAACCAGCAGCTGCTAACCATAAACACTGACAGTAAAGTAAAATTTATGCTAATGCAAATTACTCCTATATGCATGACCTTTTGGAGGCACAACTGATGTTCATGAGTGTGGAATCTATGTCACGCTCCTCACTAGCATCAGTGTAATCTCCACAGAACAAAACCAGAAATGAAAGAAGAAAGAAAACACAACAAATGCATTTAACATCATTTTATTCATATTTTTGGAGGCCATTACAGATTACATCTATTACCTTGATTGCAAAGAACAAACTTGACTTCCTAAAATGACAGAATTTCGACTAACTAATTGGCCTCCCCTTCTTCTTCAAGAGGAGCTTCTTTTATAGAGGATTTCCAGGGCTTGTGCTTGACATGTGGCAACATCTCAGAGTCTTGGGGTTTGATGGATGGTGAAGATGCTCAAATGGCAAACCGACTTCCTTCTTGTTTCCTTTCTTCACTTGGTGATTTCTACTATTTTGTTTACCCTTCAATCATCTTCTGACACTTGGCATCAATCAATTACTCATGGGACACCAGCATAGTGTTTCACTTCTTTTCACTTGTTTCCCTGACAGGTGGGTCCCTGTGTTGTTTGATAAGGGATAAGATCGCACCTTACTGCTCTCTATGCCTTGGAGATGGGGTAGTGATTTGGCGCCAGAATGGAGGTGCATAGGTGGCACTCATCCATGCCTCTATAGGCAGTGGGTGGTTATGATGGTCTTGTGAAGGGGATCAAATTCTGAGTCCCTATTTGAAGCTAGGCAATAGGTCTTTTCCTTTCTCCATTTGCTTTTATTTACATAGCCATTTGAGTTCTGAACTGGAGCTATCTATGGTTGATGTACAATCTCAATAATACCCTTCAATACATGTGCATTTGACCCAGAGTAGAAGGGTAGAAGTGGAATTGGGACCCCAGTGGTCTGTAGTTCATCACTGAGTTTCATCTGGTTGGCTAGTTTTTAGTGTTTGCTGTTCCATCATAAGGAAGAGAGGTTTTCCTTTTGTCAGAGCTGAGGGGTGCTGTTGCTCTCTCATTGGTTGAGGAGGGTCAATTGATTCGGCACATATAAAGGGACATTTAATCATCAGGTTATATGTTCCAATTTTGTTATGAGTTTGCTTAAGCTTCCTTTCATCTGTTTAACTATCATTCCACCAAATTGCTTCTTTATATATATATATGTTTTTTTAATTTTCCTTCTACGTATTGGGGAAGCATTAATACATTTTCATACTTTCAATTGTGCCTTTAACTTGTCTCACTTTTGCCTAATTACAGGCCTGTCAGATCATGCAATAGGCTGGAGGGGTAGAATCGGGATAGCACATTTACTTCATTCCTCATGCACCATACCCTTTGTCTTTTATGCGGATTACTGATTTACCCCTGGGTCCACCAGGGAGAGTCCATGCGCAGTCTTGATGATTCATGTTCCTGAGCTCTTTTTTATTTCCCTTTCATGATGCCTCAATCCTATCAGACATCAAGAAGGAGTACTCTGGCATTTCTTCTAGCCGTTGGATGTATGATGTGTGACACAGCATGAGCACACTTCAGGGAATGTATTCCAATTGTCCTTTACACTTAATCATCTTGTACTATGAGGGACCTAAAGCAATCATGCTTTTGCCCATCCAGTGGCTGTAATCGAGATGGTAAACTTACCTCCCTCTGCCAAAGAATCCCTACAGTAATAGTTACTTCCTTTTTCAGACTATAGGTCGCAGAGGAGGGGGCAATGTTCTCCATTGTTTGTTTGCAACGCCTTTTTCATCCTCTTCTCTACTGGACCTCTCCAGTCACGAAAATTTTACATTCCTATCATGCCGTGTGTGCGTTTCTTTTCTCTTAGAGTTCCATCACATCTCTTTCAATCTCTGTAGAGCCCTTCTAGTTCCTGTAACATAAGCACCATTGCTTGTGCGAATTCTACCATGCTCAAAGCTCCCTGTCAGTTGACACCCCCATTGGTCTCCTTCCTTTTCTGGAATTAACCTCAATTGGCGTAAATTTCTTCATCAGAAAGATACCACGATTTCTCAGGTACCCCCAATTGGTCATTCTAATGAGTAATTTCACATATTCATACTTCCCAATCCTTGATACCGCGTCTTTCATTTCTGGAATTCGCCGTCTGACACTCTCCGTATTTGCTATCGTTAGGATTGCCGTGAAGCCACCAATGCGGCGACGCAATTTATTGGAGTCGCGGGGGCGTTCGTCGTCGGCGAGAGGCGAAACCCCAGCTGGTCACTGCACATCCCTCCTTCTGGTTCGTACTTGTTTCCTTTTCCTTCTGTTAACAGAATGTGGGTCCCACAAGGGCGAACCAATAGGAGAGCGCCACCTGTCTTTCTTTTTTTTTGTTTTAATCAGAATGGGTTCGGGTTAGCGGGTTTCATTTGTTTGGATCCGTCAGGGGAAAAGGCTGGATCCGTTTGGCTATTTTCAATTGGGCCTTTTACTTTGTAAATGAAAACCAAGCCCATGTACTTGTTATATATATGCCGGCCCAATTATATTTTAAAGGAAATTTGGGCTGGGTTGGGCTGTGATGGAAAACAGTAGTGATTATGACATCCCTATGTGCGGGTCAGTCTCGATGTATCGGTTTCTTCTATGCCCTGTTTAGTTACGGCGTCCCGCCATCATCATATCCCGTGAATTATATACCAGAACCAAATTGCAACGTTTTATAAACATCAACAAAATTTCATTTTCTTTTATCATTTATTTTATTTTTTTTTTAGCATTTTTTAGAGGCAAACAGTTAGTGACTAATAGGATGTCATAGAATTAGCTACAGGGTCCAGATGTTCACTTCACTGTGAGTCGAATATCTATATCGGCAGAGAATAAAAAAAAAACTATATATATGTAAACGATTACATCTTGTTGGACACACAATATTCCGGATCAGTTTTCACAATTTTTTTTTTTAATTTTAGTTTTTGTATGGAACTTACTTTAACCACAACGATTCTCTGTTTTCGAACCCCTAAAACAATCCCGTCAAAATTGTATACAGACGAAGTTAATTATGACATGTGTCCTACTCGAT
>JAMFTS010005565.1:0-26742 GCA_028095005.1 Rhynchospora pubera
AGAGAGATCTGGGCTCCGGGATTGAGTGATCGGCCGGATCTACTCCGAAAATGTGCAAAAATTATTCGATTTTGGGAAAACACAGAGCCGGGGCTTTTGAAATTTGGGCTGTGGAGACTCAGAGAGAGATGGGTCGGATGAAAGAAACCCTAGACGAAAAACGAAAGAGGGGCAAGAAAATGAATTTCGTTTAGTGAAAGGAGGAGGCGATTTGACGAAGGCATGGACAGATGTGTCATGCGTGTGGTCAAGTGTATTTAATTTTTTAACGGCTAATGATGTAGCCCAATGGGCTCTGTCGTTTTATTATCCGACTTGTGATGTGTTGCTAGAGTAGACTCTGCGTCGTTAATCCTCGTGCGTCGTGCCAGACGGATGATGACGGTCGCTTGGTTTCTTGGAATTTTCGCGATTCTATTCAAGGAAAATATCTGTGGACCCGCCCACAAGCTTAATTTTTAATGAACAACCAATAGGCCTGTCATATGGTACATGCGTGATGACGGTGTTTTCTTCTTTTTTTTTTTAGTTGAACTCAGCTAATTTTAATTAAGAATATAATAATATAATTAAATTGCTATATATAAACGAAATAATAAAATGAGAAGAAACAAATCATTGTCTGAATTTTTTTTTATCTCAGCCCGTAGGCACTCAACACCCACGCACCATACATTATCATCTTTCCCCAAACATTATCATCTTTTTCCAACGAGATTCAAACCTGGTCTTCTCGTAGGAAGACTCACGCCTCTACCAACTGAGCTAGCCCAGTGAAGGTCATTATTTGAAATTACAAATAACTAGACATGGCAGTCACATATTCGTTGAGCTATATTATTTTATATGACAATAATTCAGCATGAACTATCTTAGATTCTCAAATATATTTAATTCCAAAATAAATGATGATTGGTGTGACTATTTTTAATATATTTAAAAAAACTATTTTAATTAAAAAAATACAAAAAATAATTTAAATTATAAAAATAAAAAAATAAAAAACTATTTTTTATTATACAAAAATAGTGTCAAAAATAGAAAAAAAATATCATGACTTAATTAATATTATAGATTATAGATTACACGGAAAATTTTTAAAACAGTCTAATTTGAATAAGAATTTGCAACGAGCGGATTTACAATTTTTTATTGATATTCACCCCAAAACCAATTATACTGGGTTAAAAAAAAATTTAGTTGATCTACCCGTATTCCAACCCAACCCATATAAATTTTTATTTACGTATTTTCGGATTAAACGGATTATGATTTATAAGATATATAAATAAATCTGACAATATTAATTAAAAAAATAGTTGCAATACATACCTTTATCATACCTACCCTACTTTGTATTTAGCAATTACAACATAAATTTTTATTCTTCAGGTGTGTTTGGTGTGAGGTTTGAATAAGTCTTATTCTGAATAAGGTTTATTCGGAATGAAACCAAACGCGTTTTGAATAAGCTTTATTTCGAATAAGGGCTTATTCAACTCTTTATTCTAATTCCACCATATATATGGTATTAGAATAAGAAGTTGAATAAGCTCTTATTCGGAATAAGACTTATTCAAAATACGTTTGGTTTCATCTCGAATAAGTCTTATTCGGAATACACAGTGAGTGATTAAACAAAAAGAAACATTTATCATACAAGAACAATTATCATCGTATTATTCACCGATGATAATTGTTCGAACTGAATAATACGATGATAATATTATTCACCCCAGCCGAATTTCCAACATGCGACCTCTCACCGATCGGTTGAACTGATTAAATTGGAAATTGAATTCCTGTCCATTCACCGGTTCAACTACAGTTAAACTGAAGAACCGGCCCACCCGGTAGCCTTCCCGGTTAGATGATCGAAACCGTTTTCAAAACATTGGTCCTCAGAAATTAATCATTCTAAAAACAGCAGGCTCTAGCCCCTCAATTTTTTTTGTGGGACTTTTTTTTTCTCTTCGAGGGACTCTAGCTGCTCAAATAAAACACACCATTGACAAGTATACCTGTCAAACGTTAGAGATGGAAACGGAACAGCCATTTTCATTTAATGTTCCGTTTCGGTAACGGAACGAAAATGACTGTTTCATTTCCGTTCCGTTTCGACAAACGTAACAAATTTTTGTTCCATTTAACGTTCCGCCTCACATTTCCTATTGATTTCAGCCCATTTCCGTATTCCGTCCATTTACGTAACAAATTTTGGTTCCGTTTTCGTTCCGTTTCTGAAAACGGAATCCATTTCAGCTTTCATTTAACGTTCCGTTTCGACGGAACGGAACGGAACAGCGGAACTGATGTTAATACTGACAGGTATATTGACAAGTATTCCTTTCCTGACAATAATAATTTAATACTGTACAGACAATCTACCGCAAGATAGGGAGGAAGCAAGCCAACCAAGATGTAGTCAATTAGACAGAAATATTGACTCGGTGCCATGCATAAATTGTTAAATTTATTAAAAGAGAGATGGCAATAAACCACCTTGGTTGGTGTTAGTTCCGGCCCAAAAGAGCATTACAGCTCGACTAGTAGGTAAGAAGGGAACAGATGGGTCAAAATATCCTCACTTCTAACTCACATTAATCTCAAATTGTCATAATTTTCTGTACCAATTGTCGGCTAAATTCGATTTGAAACCTTATCAACTTCACATGATCGAGGCGCCAAACCACGAACACATGACCAAGTGGGTTCTCGACTTCTCGCATGTTGCAAGGCTGTTACTAACAACCAAATTGAAGAAATTATAAACGTGCCTTCTCTAATGAAATTAGCTAGTTAATTATGAATCCTCCCTTATTCTTGGAAATTGGGAAGGCTAATTGCGCCCAAATTATTTTTGGTACCCCAGAGTGTACATCAATCATTACATTAAATAAACGCGTCAATAAAATCAGCTTGCTGGATTACCTGATTTGTATAACATGTTTGATATTACGAGTATGGATAAGGTTCTTTTTAGTTCGTTTCTTCGTTATGTGTATGAAGTAATTAACGTGTATACAAAAACAGATATGCTAATATTTACGAATATTTATATATATGAAGAAATCAATGTATATAATACTGCATATAGTTTGTTTAATAATAATTTATGTTTTTGAAAATAATGAGGTCAACAAATTAACATATATTCTTTTTTTGGGATATTATTGATTAATTTCTTTCAGATCAGTTTAAAAATAATAATCAATTACATCGGTACATAATTTAAAAAAACAGCCTGTATTTTAGCTCACGTAAAAAAAAATTTTGTTCTGCTGTAGAATTTGTATTTTTATTTTAGGGAAAATTTTGTCTGTGCCACTCAAAAGTGAAAAAATTATAGATTTGCCACCCGAAACTATTTTCTTCTCTTTTTGCCACCCTAAAACAACACCTTCTTTCTAAAATGAGATTTACCCTTAAAACAACACCTTCGTTATGAGATTTAAACAACACCTTCGTCCTTCCCTTTGCAGCAAAATGAGATTCAACAATTCATTTCTCCTAAAAAAAATTTAATATAATAATGAGAACTAGAATTTGATATCTCAGGCTCCAACAAAGAGCGTTACTGGTACAGGTCCGTATTATCTTTTTGACAACCCTCTCTTACAAATACAGTTTATTAGAAATAAATGGGAAAAAATTCTCAATCTCCATAATATCTAAAAAAATTCCCCACTTGTACAATCTCACAAGGTTTATTTCAAAACCAAATTCAAAAGACGATGGCTATGTTTGGATTGGAGTGGGAAGAAAAGAATAAGAGAAAAAAATTATTATTAAACAATCCAAACTCTTCACAAAGTTACACACTTCCTAATATTTTTTTCCACTTTTTTCCTTCTTCTCTTCTTCCCACACCTATCCAAACGGAGCCGATATAATAATATACACCAAATCAGCACAACACCGCCAAAATCGATTTAAATTTACTTCATGTGCTTACTCTTCCCTCTATGGCTACTTGTATCCGCTGCACTCCTACCAGTCCATGGCTTGTTACCTTCTCGTCAATAGACCTGACGAAGATCCGGATCCAGGATAGGGTTTTGGCGACTGTGGCGGAGGTGGTATAGGCGAGGGTTTTATCCACTGCTAGTTAGTTTTGGATCCGCCATGGCAAGAATTGCTCTCACCTTTTTTGCCTTTCTCTGTCGTCAATTCTGCTGCATAGGTCGTAAGTGGAATGGATGAAGGAGACAAAAGGATAAGGGTAAATCCGTCAGAAATTTGAGGTTCCTTTTTTTCTGTTAAAATATTATTTAAATGAAAAAGTGGCAATTTAGAAAGAAGGTGTTGTTTTAGGGTGGCAAAAAGAGAAAGAAAATAGTTTCGGATGGCAAATTCATAATTTCTCTATTTTGAGTGGCACAGACAAAATTTTCTTTATTTTATGATGTAGCGAGTAGTCTAAACAAAATTGTTTTTCCAAAAAAAACTTAATTGGAGGGCGAAAACTAGAGTTTATATTGAAAGATAATTTATTTAAAAAAATACAAGCAGCCTTTTTTTAAGGACTGCTTTTATCTAAATAAAAGAGAGAAAAGTTTTGGGTGTCACAATTATATAGAGTGTCATCAAATATCACAATTTTTACTTTTCAATAATAATTAAAAATTTAAAATTTAAATGTTGAATCTAAACCGTTGATCTTTTGTAACTAAATGAGTAATATGTTTTCACGTAAGTTTTATTAAATTTGGAGTTGATTTGATATTTTATCAAGAGGTTAAAAAAATGAACGAATCCTAATACGTTCATGATTTGACCTCTTGACCAAATATCTAATCAACTCTAAATTTTATAAAACTTATGTGAAAACGTATCGCTCGTTAAGTTGTACAATGTTAACAGTTTGGATTCAAGTTTTAAATTTAAAAAAATTTAATTATTGATGACATGTAAAATTATTGTATTTGGTGGCACTCTAAAGTTGTGACATCGAACCTTCCTTAAAAAAAAACATATAATTTTCATATACAACTTTGGAATAAATATATCTAGTCGTTGCCCAATTAAATATCTACTCGCAAACGAGCCCACCTGATTATGTGGGAATAAGAAAGGAAATTTGAGGCGATTTTGTTAAATGGCGATTTTGGTATGATGAGAGAGGATTGATTTATTTTTTTCTCTTTCCTTTACTATGCGCACAAATTAAGAAATAATATAAAAAGAAACAACCATATGAGCATATGTTAACACGGTCTAAACGAAAAGGTTTAAATCTTTTATCTCATTATTAAATCTACATTACTGATCTGATCAAATCGCAAAAATGGATAGTCCATATTGCATTAGATAAACAATTGTTTGCTCCTTTGAGTTCAAATTTTGGATATACCTTTGAATTGATATTTTATAAGTAGTATTGTGACATCCAACCTTAAAGAAAAAAAAAACATATATCTAGTCGTTGCCCAATTAAATATCTACGATTTTGGAAAATGTATGCCCATTTTTTTTCCAAAAGAAAAAAAGGGAATAATACATAGATGGATCGAGGCTACAGCTGGAGCGATCATATAGGCGACATGGAGTTTGAGCGAGCGAATTGGGCGCCAGTAAGGACGTAATTAATGTAAAATTATTAACTAGTCATTTATTCGGCTAAGCTGCCAACTTGGCATTCTCACTTGCCGAGGCCCCTACATCAACTCCCATCTTACATAGCTTTATGCAAACTTGCGAAGTAAGATCCCCCTAATTAATCACTTTCAAGTCAAACGTACCTTTTTTAATGATATTTTTCCATCAATTATTATAGGTACCAAATGTGAGCTCGCGTGAGTTTAATGTGGCTTTATAGTGTCCTTCAATGTAGGGGTCCGTATCCTCTGCCAACTTTTTGAGGTTGGTAGAGTGGCAACATTAGATCCGAGACGTTAGATCTAATCTCGACGGTTAAAATTTTTCGGGCCTATCAATCTAGTTACATGCACGGAGCTCCCTTAACCGTTGAGATTAGATCTAACGGTTCAGATAATAAATCGGCACTCTACCAACCTTTTAAGGTTGACAGAGGATGTGATTCCTCAATGTAGACCCATCAATACCAAACCCTTGCCTTTTGTTTCTATTTCTCCTTTTTCATAAATCAAGGACCCATCAACCACTTAATTTTTTACTTTTAAATGGTTACATTTACATTTATTACACATCCCCTTATACAGATTTATCCGACAATTGTTCTTGACCAGTTAAATGTCTAATTTGGATGCAATGCTCTCACATTTTTTTCAATCATATATATATATATATATATATATATATATATATATATATATATATATATATATATATATATATATAGAGGATTGCTAAAATGCTATGCATAGCACGGATGGCTTTCGTGCTACGGATTTGTTCTTGAATTTCATGCTTCAAACAAGCGATCCAAACCGTTCATTATCTTCTTTATATTGAAATCTCATTGGAAATCAAATTTTACATTTTTTTGAAGTTTTTTACTATTTTTCTCAGATTTTTGAAAATCACTGTTATTGAAGGGTCCATAATTTATTAGATTAAGTATTTTAAAAAATTTGAGAAAAATAGTAAAAAAATTTAAAAAAATGTAAAATTTGGTTTCTAATAAGATTTCAATATGTAGAAGATAATGAACGGTTTGGATCGGTTATTTGAAGCATGAAATGCAAGAACGAATTCGTAGTACGAAGACCATCCGTGCTATGCATAGCATTTTAGCAATCCTCTATATATATATATATTTATATATATATAATAATTATATATAGATAATTTTTATTAAAATGCGATAAGTTTTTTTCTTAAAATTTATAGTTAAAAATCTCAAACTTTTTGATACGATAATTATATTAATATTGATAAAATTATTTATTTTAGTTACTTTTATTCGAATTTTTGCCACTGCTCTTGACTGAATTTGTGCTTATAAGTAGTATTACATTGCTTTTGCCTTAATCTCATGAAGCTATGGCTAAAAAAAATTTGTTAAACAATTTTTTTTTCACGAATGCTACAAAAAGTACAAACATAAAAAAAGGGAAGACCGAGATCACAGGTAGACCTGTCAAACGTGGTCTTCACTTGGGAAATCAGTCGTTTCGTATACCGTGCCACATAAATAACGGTATAGTTTCAGCATTTCGTCAACCGTTCCGTTTACTGAAACGATAAACAACATGTGTAAATTTTCCAATTTCGGTAAACGACATGTGTAATTTCGTTCCAGCTCCTGTTTCATTTACCGTTCCGTTATCGAAACGGCAGAAATAATCCTGCCACTAACCGTTTCGTTATTATTTCACGTCACGGCGAAATGGCAGCCGTTGACAGGCCTAATCACAGGTAACAGCTTGGAAATATGTACGCAAGCAGTATCTTTTTTGTCGATTACTTCTGTATGGAAAAAAAAAAAAATGAGCCGTTTGAATTGAAGTGAGAATTTAAAAAAATTTCTATTGCTAAATATAAATTTATTATAAATAATCTAAACTCTAAGTAAAATTACACCGTTCTCAATAAATTTATGCGAAAAATTTTCAAATTTATCAAACGGCCCGAAGAGACTAGAGAGACGCTTGGACAAGACTAGACGAGTACACGGTCATTTAGTTCCCAGTTAGTGGGCCCTACGTAAAATGGATTTGGCACGTACGTAAATGGCATATTAGTGATTTTAACAAAATCAAGGTGCGAATAAGAATGATATGATCAGAGTACAAGACAGACAGGGAAAGAGCGGTCAAGATTCCTACTTATTGCACTCCCCAAGGAGAGTCACTATTTCCAGTTTTAAGTCACGTTTTAGACAAGGAAAATCTAAGAAAAGCTTAGAAACAAATATTATTTGTGTAATCAAGGCACAAATATATTAAACCATCAAGATTCCATCACGAGAAATTGTATATTTATTAAACCCAATAAAAATAAATATAATTTATTTCTAAAATCCATATATCAAATTCATACTTTTGATGAGATATTTCTATTAATATTGATATTAATTTAATTTAATTTAATTATATAATATTTTTAATAAATTTTCCAGCTAACTCAAGTCGCTAAATTTCATACAGAAAATTAGAGAAACAAGGATCCATTTGTCATATATCACGACATGTTTCTATTGTGTTGAACTTTTGGTTAAGTTTGCATTAAAAAAGACTAGAATTTAGAATTTTCTATCATTATTGGTGTGAACTTAAACATTGAAACAAGAGAGTACATATAATAAAAATTGAAGTTGTTCTGATGCCGGACACTGGGCCATTGTCACCAAGGTCAAATTTTGGTACGTATGGGGGCGTTTGGATGAGGTTGGAATAGGTGGGAATTGCAAATTTCCGGAATTTCTTATGCCAAATTTATTATAAACAATCCAAACTCTTTACAAAGTTACACACTTCTCAATAAATTTATGCCTAGAATTGGCTATTCTCCCAATTCCCAACCCATCCAAACGGCCCCTATAATAACAAAATCTGGCTAAACGACAATAGGTCCTTTCCAAAAGGTTCATTTTATATTTCGGGAATCTGTCATGATCTTCTTAACAAAACAAAATTTACTAGCCACCGTATTTTTAGTATGCTCTTGCCAATTATTTGTAAGGCAGATGTGGATATACATGAATACTTCTGGGTCAATTCATTTCTATTTTTGAAATCAAAATAAATAGACTCATTTATCGAATTTTATAAGGAAGTAATATTTATTAAAATAATAGACTTTTTTATTGAATTTTTTTAAATAAATTTCAGAACAAAGTAAACATTTTTTATTCAAATTCTAAAAATTGTTATAATTGTAAGTTTGTAAATCACGATTAAATTGTATTGTGATAACTGATAATTTAAATAGAGGAAACCGAAGAGAAAAAGCTAAGGAGAGGGGAAAAAAATAAATATAACCCATCCTATCAAGATAAAAAATTAAAAACTAGAGAGAAGCAAAATCACACGGTTAAAATATAGATAATTTGTCATAACTAATATAAAATTGTTTGGACTTTTCCTTCACATCCTTAAAGCCTAGGTAGGGCGGAGCCAAGCTAATGAGTTTCCTGGCCCACACCACTATGAAATTCGATTTTATCATTAATTGTTTTCGTAAAATTTGACTTAATTGAGTGAATAGAAAAAATCTCTCCATCCTCCAAAAAATAAAAAATCTAAAATTATTTTGAACTTATTCTGCAAGTTCAGTTTTCCCTCTCCCCAAGCTATTTTCTGGCTTTCACCCTTAATTCCTTAGCGAAACATGGTACTAATTAATATTGTATTCCTGACTAGCTCATTTCACAATAGCATGTTACGGAGCTAAATAAGCAAGACCATTATGTACGATTCAATGTATGGATAATTTATTTTACCATGCATGTGTTTATGCATGCTAAGTGTCAACCAAAAAACCTTCAATGTATGTATTATATAGGTATATTGAATCGCTCAAATTCAATATATACCATGATAACCAACCAATCAGCGGCATAATGTGCATGGCATGTGCACTATTGCAGGAGTAGATAAAATTTTATCATACTCTAACAATCAACTACAAAGTAATATCATGTATCCGATTCTACCAGTACATGCATTTGGTAGACGAAGTAGGTATGATTTAGTTTGATCTTACAACGATATAATCCTTCTCCATTGAATTACCTAAATTCCAATTTTCCTGAAAAAAAGTAATAAACTAAAAAAAATTATACCCAGAATTAATATCTATACGCGCTTAAACCTATGTAATATTATATCATGTTCTACTCTGGAATGGCACCAAGCTCTGTTTCAAAATCTCTACCCTTGCTACTTCCCCTACTAGACCTTCCTTTCCTTTTCGCCTGCACATGGCACAATGTATCCTCGGTAGACCATGAACAGTCATTGCATGGGAAATCCAAGTGACCTTTGTTGTGCCCCACCAGAGCAGCGCTTGCTCTAACGGCCAGGGCTGCCATTTCGTCTGAACCGAGTCTACGCCGAAGCATGGAGGTAGGAAGCAAGAAATACAACTGCCCCAGTTGAAGCTCCGAGTCGGCTCGGATGGCGGACACGTGGCATCCCGGCTCGAGATGGTCGGAGCTGGAGAGGAAGCACGCGGAGTGGTCTGTTGAGGCCTTTTGGATGACGTGGGACGCCTTGATTGGCCATGAGAACTCTTGCAATGAACCGTCTGGTAGGACCACCTTGGCAGTGGGAGGAGATGACCAAGAAGACGTGTCGGCGGACACGGCGGTCGACTCGCATGAGTTGCATGCTCCCATTATAACTTCAATGCCTAATGCAGCTTTGAAAATATATATATGGACGGGTGAATGAATATTTATTTAGTTGGAAAGTTTGAGATATATTGCGCCTTGGAAGGACGCTTGGAAGGGAAGGTATGGGAGGACTAGGTTTCGGAAGGTTGGGTTGCTATATATAGGGAGTGTCGACACGGGAATTTATAAGTTACACCCGATCTACTGTTGTATGCATGAGATGGGATAATGCCATGATATTATAGTTTCCTTTATTTTTCTATGTATAATAGGATTATTTATTTATATAGTTATATGGTAAGATTCTGCAGTAAATTAACTATTTGCATGGTTTGAAATGCAAATTATGTTTTTAAAAATTATGAACGGTTATATAATTCATTCGGATACAAACTTAATTTAAAAATTTAGTCTATCATATAACATTGTTATTATGGGTAGAATAATAATGATTACTACAGTGTGCATTCCATTTTATTAATTTCGTTGTTTAATATTTTTTTAAATATTAGTATATATAAAGAATTATTGTAAATATTTACTAGTCAAGAGATGATGACAAAAAAAGATAAACCCTCACAACATTTTTTCGCCGGGTCAAAATTGTTGTACTCATCAAAATTTGTCTTATTCGTGTCTCATGCTTGTATGTTAATATTTATGGGCAGGGCAACGCTCATGTAAATAGAAATTTATCAATGAATTTAAATTTTAGAAATTAAATAAATATACTATTTCAACAAATACATAATATGGCAGACAAAATTTATATATTCAATAGTGTAGTTAAATAATTAAAAATAATTGTACAAAATGTTGTAAGAACAAATTTTGTGGTTGATTAAAATCTTATGTAACTAAACAAATGATTAAAAAATTATTTTATAATAATTTTCAGTAACTTTAAGTTAACGTGTACGGCATAGATCTCTTAATTTATTATGTCATAAAGTAGATTTTTTTGCTGTGTTTTAAGTGAATAAAAACTCAATTTGTATTTTTCCATGTCTGAAATTTTAATGCGAATCATACAATGTAATTTATGTACGAAATTCAATAAAAAATCAAATTTTTATTAAATATAAAATTATGATTGAATTTTTTTCACTTTTTTCCAAAATGGACGTCCAATAGTGTATATATATACACACACAAGCTTCGGATACTAAAATTGCCAGTTTTGTAAATATGAAAAAAAATATATAAAAACACTATAATTTCGTACGATATTTTGAAATGAGCGACTAGATCAACCGCTTCATTTAAATGATAATAAAATCACAATAAAATTGATCCATAAAGTTAATAAAGGTTAGTTTATTCGTACTTTAACTCAATTTATTATTAAGTATATCCATAATCATTTTATCAAATACTCTATACTGATCAAACAGTGCTGTACAAAATTCAGTTTGTACACTTGTACAGTTGTACTCCCCGTCTCCCGCTCCGTCATTGTTTTTTTTGCGTTATGTGGACCGGGTTCACGCAGAGCATCCGAGGTGCGACGCGTTAGAGCTCCACGAGTGGGAGAAGCCTTGACAAACCAACCAGTTGTACGAACATTATGAAAACTGAAACAATCTGAGGACATTTGTTTCCTTGTCATTCAATTTTGGCGAGTTTGACGGAATGGAGAACCGCTGAAACAGAGAGGCGTAAACGGAGGTAAATTCAGAGGGTGCAGAAGAAATTTAGTGCATCGTTTGTCGTGGCGTGGCATGGAGAGGATGCCAACCTGGAGGTTGTTGCGGACAGCTTGCATGGGTCAGTGATAGGGAACACTCCAGTATGGCATTTAACCTCACACTTTCTCATTATTTACAAACAAGGGACTTGGGTTTTGGGTCCGGAGCATTCAAAATCTCCATTATTATTTGAAATTCATTCAAATATTCTGGATTCATGGGTGCAAGAATTATTTTGCAAGATGGGGCCTGCTTTGGCATAATGTGCATTTATGATGATAAAATTTTGTAATGATAATTAGTCGGTTGAGTGGTTTAATGGCCAAAATACACCTTTTAATTTAGGTGGTGACCCCCTATCTAGAATTCTGGATCCCGGATGAGGTTTGGCAAGGCCAATCAATTATCAATGTATGTTCACTCATCCATGTGTGTTTCTATTTATGGTAATAGCTTGTTGATTAGCCAAAATAATTCTCGACGAGATCTACATTGCATTATAGGGAGCCACGTCACTCTCTCTCTCTCTCTCTTAGGTTGCTAGAACGCTACGCGTAGCACATATGGACTATGCGCTACACCTACATGTTTGTTCGTAAATCTTATGGTTTAAATGACTGATACAAAGCGCTTAATCTCATTTTTAAGGAAACCAAAATTTATATTTTTCTTTGTCTTTTTATAATTTTAAAAATTCGCCGATTTAAATACTTTTGAACCCTCCAATAATGATCGTTTTAAAAATCCAAAACAAATAGTAGTAATTTTTTTAAAAAAAATTTAAACTTTGGTATTCTATGAAATTTAAATATGAAAAATACATTGAGTTGTTCAGATTGATCATTTAAAGCATAAAATTTGAGATTTTAATGTGTTGCACGAGTTCATTCGTACAACACGTAGCATTCTAGCAATCCTCCTTTCTTTTGTTTCTCTTTTGATAGTTCATCGAATAAGAAATGAGTTTAAAAGATACTAATAGAAGTCAAATTACACATTGAATGGTCAATAAATATTTTTTTCAAAGAAATCATATATAACATAAAAGTGGCAACATGCTTCAACGGTCAAATAAAAAATTAAAGGCTATGACTCTCATTCTTTGAGTTATGTTTATGCGTACTCTTATATATTTACTTACTTATGCACTTAATTATTAGCTAGTCCACAAGTCTCATTTTGTGGCTAGAAATTTGCTTCATATGTAAGAATTATGTGGCATGACCAGCCTTATATTAAACTTAATTATACCTAATTGAAAAACTTACTCTTCCAAAGTAAAAAGCAAAATAATATTTATATTATAGATATTCAATTAATTTGTGCTGTGAGCAACGCAATCTTTTTGTTTTGAATTTGAATAAAGCTTGTGTTATGCTTTTGAAGAAAGTTTTAAGCATAATTAATGTAAAGTCATCAATCAATTTCTAATGACAATGTCGGATCGTTGAACTTGGTCAACTTAAGAGTCGATCATTTATACTCTAATAACCTCTTTAGTTTCCTTATTAATTATGTATAACGTCAAGAAATTGAAACTTATTTTTAGAAAAATTATAAGTATCAAAATAACCTTATGCATTACGGACAACAAAAAATAAATATTCGAAATGTAGATGCCTTATTTATGAAGCAAAAAGTTATTTGAATATTTAGGATTAAAACTCACCAATGTTTATGTGGAGTTAACACACTAGTTATATGTATGTGTGTGTGTATATATATTTTAAATTGGTGCCTAGCAACTCTTACATGGAAAATTTATAGATTATGGTAGTGCTGTTTGAGATCGAAAGAATTATGAAATCGATGGAAATGTTAGAAGCCCAATTAGAATGAATTTACAGGAAAGGAAATAAAAGCTGAATTGAATAATATGTTCTATGTTCTATAACAAACTTTGCCCATATTCATTATGATGATGGAATTGAAAAGTTTGACCTTTTCAGAGGAGCAGCATAGCCCAAATTTTGTATATATATATTATTCTACTTTTCAAATTCTTTTACTTCTAAAGGACACACTCACGCACCGTTTTACTTATTTTTAGACCTGACTAACGTGGTGAAATGACACGGAATAGGCCATTCCGTCTGCCGTTTCGTTAAGAAAATGGCATTGTATTTCATACCGTTTACCGTTTCGTTTAGAAAACGAAACAAGAATTCATGTCACTATTCGTTCCACTTAAAAATTACATGTATTTTTGCTGAAAAATGAAACGAAACAGTTCGAAATGATACAATTCTGTGTTTCGTTTGTCGTTCCGTTATCGAAACACTTCATTCCGCTCTGCCACTTACTGTTTCGTGAGTGATTTTACGTCACGGCAAACGGCATAACAGCTGCCGTTGACAGCTATACTTATTTTAGACGCTTGATGATAGTTGATAGTATCATTTTTCATTATTATTTCCCATTAGCAATGTACAGTGGCGAGACCAGACATATTTTGAAGAGCAAAATTCTAGTGTCACCATTTTTTGTTGTCACAAATTGTCATTATTTCATATTTTATTAATATTTAAAAAATTTAAAATTCAAACCGTTGATCTTATTAATTTTTTTAAAACTACCGTTGATCTTGTTAAATTTAATGAGTGATATGTTTCTATATAAGTTTTACAAAATTTAGAGTTGATTTGATACTTGATCAAGTGGTCAACAAATAAACGAATCTGATTAACTATTACTAATTAATTCTAATACGTTCATCGTTTAATCACTTAATCAATATCAAGTCAACTCCAAATTTTATAAAACTTATATGAAAACATATTGCTAGTTAAATTTAACAAGATCAGCGTTTGAATTAAAAAAAAAATTCAATTCTAAATGACACAGTTAAGGCTATTTTCATTAGACGCTTGATAGAATCGTTGTCATTGTTATTTCCCATTAGCAACGTAGGGTTCTGTTTTTGGATTCAGATCCTCTGATTTTTAACGAATCAGATTAATCTATTGACACTATAAAAACTTTACTCCTGAATAATACCAGAAGGTCAATCAGCATTCATTTCAACTGAATGATCTTAATTTAAAAAATTAAATAACTCGAATTCCCAATAACAAGTGCACCAAGATGGGCATTTACAGAGTCTCTTCCCCCCCCCCCCCCCCCCCCCCCCCCCCCCCCCTCCTTTTAGGATCAGGTCACAATGATTTGAAGGGACAGTCAGGAACTGCATTGCATTCTCAATTTTTTTTAATAATAACAAATCTCTGACAACTCATGTTTATTTTGTGAATCCGTATATTCAATGCAATGTTTGAATCTGTCGTAAACACATTCATTCGGTAAATAGTTATAAAGTTATTGAAATTCAATGCAGCAATATTAATGTTATTTATTTTGAAAATTGGAATAGACAGGGGAAAAATAAGTTATTACATTTACATCCATGAATTTCTCCAATTTCTAAATTAATTTGCACCTGTCAATATTCAATACTCAAAATAGTAGTTGCGCAGCATAAGATTCATTCTACCTCCCATGTATCCTCAGTTTCTAATAAGAGAATTTCGGAAGTATACCCAGTTTAGAGATATCACAAAAAAAAAAAAAAAAAAGAGGGAAAGAGGCTTGTAAAATGAAAATGTCGACACAATTGTGTAATTTTTTTAAAGCTGACATTTCTGTACTTTTACTTTGAAACAAGTAAATTTGCAACCTGGTAGGTAAGCTAGCTGGCGCCTAGCGGTACGAGTTTGCTGAGAGGTCAACATCCATTGGATTCTACATGTAATGGGCTAATGGCATCTCGCAATGTTAGAAGTTAGAACAAAACTTGCAAAACTTGTGTGCCGCCTTCAATTCAATGCATGCCAGTATGCCACGCTCGCTTGGAGCGATTGGAGCTCTATCGTCTCCCGTCAATATGTTATGGGTCTCTAACAGCAGGTATAAATCATTATTATATTTTCAATTATGAGTTGGGATCCACGACAATGCTTGATTTATAAAAAAAATTTATGAATATATTGTTAGATTTAAAATTTAATCATTTTATGTGCATGATATAAATATAGAGTATTATAAATCACGTTTTAATTGTTAGATTTTAAATTTTAAATTTTCATTGTCTAGTTCGTGAAATTAATCTATTTTAATTTTTTTTTCTCATTCTCTACTCAACATATTTTTATCTTGACATCAATTGAAACATTTTAGTAAAGAACTTGTTGGAGTTATGTCCTAGAAGTCAATAATTTAATGACTTAAATATTAGTTTATGTTATGAATGATATTTTGTCATTTGTTCCTAGGTTTATTATTGACAGATCATTCAGGTTGAGGATCTGAATTATAGATCTCTGTGGATCATTCTTTAGAATGACAATAATAAATCTAAACGGTCCATAATCTTGATAATTAACAAGGGACATTAATTATCATATAAGATTAGTATGCAAGTTAAGTGATGATTAAGTTCTACAAATCATAGGTAAAGAGTTACCGACTTAATTGCATATGTGTATGTTATGAAACATAGCACAGGACTTGACCCAACGAAATAAATATATGGATTGTGTTATGTGTCATTATTTATTTCGTTATGATTTTGGTTCTAAGTTTGAGATGATTATCTTTTCCACATGAGGATAGGTTCTATAAATCTTGTCTACCGCTGATTCTCGTTAAGGGCTGCTATACGGACTTGATTTACGTTCTCTTGAATTGTGCGGGGAAAAGTTAATCATCAAGAAAATCGTATGTTCCTCATTAATTCACTTAGTGAGTGACGATATCTGTTTGGGCCCCTTGATGGAGTTGGATCGTATGCGCGCAACTAAGCGATCAACTCTAGATCAAGAAACGTATAATCTGCAAGAATGACACATTCCTATCTTGTATTATACGATGATATCGTGAGACATAAGAATCAAAATAGAGAAAATATTTATTCTCTTATGCAGGATTGAAATATTGTAGCAGTACACTATTTATGCGAATTGGGAATCATAACGTGTTGCTAGATACCGCTTATGATTATTGAAATTAAATAACGATTTAATTCCATGGCCAACATAGCATAAATCCTCAAAGGGTCACACAAATAGGACATTAATCACACAGTGCATTATTTATTTATTCGCAGCAGTAAGTACTGTGAAAATATGATAAGATTGATTAATTAATTATATACCGTTGCGAACCGTTATAATTAATTAAGTCAATGGATCATATAGAAATAAATTAATGCATTAACTAATCCTAAAATAATTATTAATGAGTTAATAATTAATTTAGTTCAACACAATTTTAATATAAATGGTTATATTAATTAATTGGGCCGTTATTTGGTAGCAAATAGATAGCCCAATTAAAGAGCAAATAAATGGGGCTTTAATTAATAGAATTAGAGACTAAATTGAGTGGATTAAGTGGCCCATATAGGCCCATTTCGTGGCTGCCCAATATGGTGGTAGGTGGGATGACATAGTTGTAATTATGCAAGAGGTCAATTAGATTTTGTGCTCTATATAAGGACCACTTATGAGAGCATCCACCTAGCTTTTCTCTCTCCTCTTATTCCTCCCATGGAGGCCGCCACTTTCATCCTCTCTTTCTCTCTTTTGCTCATGTGTTGAGCTATTTTCTCTCCACTAAATCAAGGTTGTTGATTGATGCAAGAGAGAAAACCATAAGGATTAGGCTTGTTCTTTGGGTATGCTAGCACGTATCTTGTAGAACGTGATTAATCCTCCTTGGTGGACTCGAGGGTGGCTACTAGACGTGGTGGAGACGGTGGAGAAGGCACGCCATCGATTCCCATGCCTTGGTCGAGCCCCGCGAATACGATTTCGCGGGAGGTACAAATTTCCACCTATCTCTTGTGTCGAATTGAGCTTTTGCACTAGATCCTTAATTGCTCTTTGTTTAATTGGACTAATTAAGCGTAATTAGTCACAAAATTAAAATTGAGCAAGTTTCCTAACAGAACTAAAGATACATTTCAACTAAGAGATAGCTCTCCTTACTGTTAAGCAGAAAAGCTGATCGGGTTTCAAACTACATAAATCAAATGATTATCAGTTTTTTTTTTTTATCGAAGTTTTAATTTTAGATTAAAATATGAATATAAACATGCTAAGGCTCGATTCGATTCTCTATTTTATATTTTTATGAAAACAGTTAAGTCTTCAAACTTTTCTAGACATGCCAAGTTATGTATACTCTGTTCGTCTGTTCCAACTGATTTTGTTTTCATCTCCTTTTTATCTTGATTGGATAATTTATGTGTCATGGACTCATGGTTGCCTCTCTTCATTAATAACATACACTGATACACTACTGATGCATTGTCATTTTTAAAGTAGCATATATTTTTATATCTTTTGCAAGAATTTGTTTATGTTGTTTTACAATTATAGGTTTATCATTGATAAACACATTCATTTGTGTTCAAAATTTGTTCAATACAATTTTTGGGGAATTGTATTGTTTTTTTTAATAATATTTTTAGACGATAAATACAATTCTACTATACATAAACTAATTATTTTTCTGGCACGCTATTGTGAATTCCCGTTTCGTCTAGAAATGGAGGAAACGAGGACAGTTGTATAATTAAGAAGAGTGCATCCAGCAGGAGTATAGCTTGCCACAATTAATACAGTAGCAAATCCCCAATAAAGGAGTTAATCTGAATAAATATATCTTGTACGAATACTCTGAATTTGCATTTTCCTATGCATTTTAATGCAGCTTTTTTTAATGGTTCTCAAACACCACCTTGTCACCTTCTTCTCTCTTTTTTTTTTTTGTTTTATTATCGAACCTTTTCTCTTTGACCCGAACTGTAAATTATAAATTTTACTGTCACCTATTTTATAGAATTCGAATAACTTGATCAAAACATAATAAATTAGGCAACAAAATAATGAAACAGAGAGGAGGACAAGAATCCAAGTTGAAGATTATTTATCAATTAATAAACTGTTTAAAACGAATAATTTCAGACCCTAGTCAAGAGGACCTCTAACCCTGTCTCAATTCATGTCCCCGTCCTACCAATACAATAGTCATCTCTGCATAATTAAAAAATGTTACTATTCTTCTCTTATTTAGTTTCCAAGTTGATAAAAACTTTTAGAAGAAATAAAATAAGTTGAGGTTCTTAATGTTGTCCCTTGGTGCATGGATGGGTCCCGTTCAATGATAGTTTTGGATTAGGTGCATCCGAATCAATTTGAGTTGTAATCAAGATACTCTCTCTGCCACGTCTCCAGTGCCAGATGAGATGACCAGATCTCTTGCCAAGTTGCCATGGATGGAATCCACGTGCAACCCACCATCCCTTGCTGAGGTTTCCTCCATGCCGATAACCTTCTCCAGTTGTCTCCATCTCCGATTTGTATAGAGCCCGGACGGAACAAGCAATTTCAAAAATTTCTGCTCTGTTTATTGGGAATTTTTTTTTAAATGAGTTTAACTTTAGATCCTTCATTCAAGTTATAATCAAATCACAACCATCCATCATTCTGAATGAATGGTGTAGATTTAGGTCCACAACAACAATAACAACTAAATCTTTTGTCCCTGACAAATTGGGATAGGTTAGAAAAAAAAACCCAACAAAAATAATTGGATTTCATTTCCATAGAAATGGCTGGATTTTTTACGTTGGCTCGCCTCGTCTATCACAACCTTCCTTCTTTTACTCGGACTTGGAACAGAGCTATACTAAACAATGCGAGCAGAATTTAACATAGGCGGAGTTGGTGTAGATTTAGGTCCATGTAATAAAAATTATCCAAGACGGAATTATCATGTAAATTTATGGGGGTTGCTAGTGTCAAACATATAGGATACGTACACTTGTCCTACGCGATGAAATTTTAATTTTTAAAATTGAAATGGCCGATCCAAACCGCACAAATTGTTCTGTGTTATAAAATCTTCATGGAAACCAAATTTTATATTTTTTCAAATTTTTTTTACTATTTTTTTGGAATTTTTCAATATGCTCAATCTAAAAAGTTCTGAACCCTTCAATTTTGAAAATTCGAAAAAAATAGTTAGAAAATATGAAAAAAAAATATAAAATTTGATTATCAAAGATATTTTAATATAGAGATCATATTGAGCGGTTTGGATCGACCGTTTGGAATTTTAATGTGCTACGTTTGGATCGTGTTTGACGTCCTATATGTTTGATTCTAGCATTACTCAAATTTATATTGGGATAAATTTTAATGATGGAAAGAAAAATTAAGATGGGATGTTTTTTCTTATGTATAATTTTAGATGTTATTATTTTTTTTTTGTATTTCATTGGATTGTAAATCTTGTATGAGTATTTTACTTTCATTAATGGAGGTCGTAGAGTTTTTTAAACTCTCTTCTATTTTTTTTTTTACAAAAGAATTATACACGATATTTTTCAAATAAATAGTACTAAAGTTATATTCTGAAATTAGAATGATCAGATATTATAAGTTGTATAAAGGTAATAATAGACTAATAGTAATAGGAATTAAGCAAAGTTTATAGTTTTATAATTTTTCATTTAGAATTACAGTAGTCAACTACATTTTAAGATAGGACAAATCAATAACGCATCCAAACTTTATGCTGCGCATCCTCTCTTTACATGCATCTTATGACTAATATCTAAACTTAAAAGTAACTTTTTTGTGACCTCCGTCTTGTTGGACTTCTTTTTCTAGTCTAACTTAACTTGTGTTTAAGACAAAGGCTTATTTGTTGTTGACGTAAGAATCGAATATTTTCGTCTATTTCATTAATCGATTGAAATAAATACTTTACACTAAATATAAAGATGTGAAGAACAAATAATTATTATTTTTTTTGCTTTTTTCTTATCGAAAAAATACTTAATTGATATTATTAAAAACTACTTTCCTACCATTTAAGAATTAACAACATTTATTTTGGATGCGAGCTAAGATATTATCTACACAAAAATTTAGATGTGTGATAAAATCATCTTAATAAACTGAATTATGACCAAGTTTCGAATTCGGATATTCCACTTCCACATGATAGACGACATTCAAGACCAACTTTTCTAAACAAAATTTTGATGATGAGGTTAAATGATGATGAGGTTAAACTGTTAAATTATACATAATGCAAATCGGCTAACGCCATGATTTTAAATCTAGATTGCGAAAATTTAAATGGATACTCAAGCCGTTCAACATAATCTATGTAACAAAGCATTTTGGAATCCAAATTTGACATTTTTTTTTTTGCAACAAAGAAATCGGTACTATTAGACACTAGAATTTTTTAAACCACCATTTTCTCTTTTAACCTAAAAAATAGTAAAATTAACTCTTAAAATAAATAAAAATTGAATTCTACAAGTTTTGATATATGAATCAAATGGAGCAGTTGAAATTGATTATTTAAAACTTGAAAATTACAAATTGAAGGGTGCGTTTGGATCGTTGGAAGAAAGAAGAAGAAGAAGGAAGAAGAAGAAAAAAAATTATAAACAATCCAAACTCTTCACAAAATTACACACTTCCCAATACTTCTTCCCACTTCTTCCCTTCTTCCCTTCTTCCCTTCTTCCCACACCTATCCAAACGCACCCGAAGATAAAGCACCATTCTATCGGTACTATATACTTTTGAGAAATGCTAGTGTCCAATATATAGGACGGATAGGCTCCGTCCAATACTATCGTTTTCACGTTTTTAAATTTCAAATAATCGATCCGAACCGTTCAATATGTTCTCCATATTGAAAACTTATAATAAACAAATTTTTACATTTTTTTTAAATTTTTTGCTATTGTTTTGGTATTTTAGAAAATCGTTGTTATTGGACGATCCATAATGTTTATATCATAAATTTTAAAAATACCAAAAAAATAGTAAAAAATTTCGAAAAAATGTAAAAATTGGTTTTTTATAAGTCTTCAATATGGAGAACATATTGAAAGGTTCGGATCAGTTATTTGAAATTTAGAAACGTGAAAACGATCGTATTGGACGGACCCATCCGTCCTATATATAGGACACTAGCATTTCTCTATACTTTTTTTTTTTAACATACACCGGTTAGTTCTAAACGATAAATGGATAAGCTGTCCAATCTGGTTCAACACATGACACTGAGATGCAAGAGTTTTAAATTTTCGAAGAGAAAATCAATGATTCAATAGGGAGATGATAATGATTTCTCAAGGGATCAGAGGCCCCCAGTCCCACAAAATGATTGCAAGAGGGTCAGGTCAGCATATTGATTTGGTACGAATATGTACATTGATTACATTGATTATCAGCCGATACCCCTATGCATTAAATTTGTCAGGACTTGCTAGTTTATTTCTATTTTCATGGCTTGTATGTAAAGATATAATGATTGATTATATATACACCTAAAGTATGTTTGGCAAATTCATGAACTGGAATAAGTTTTGTTCTAGTTCTATAAATTTGTGAAAACTAAAAATAAGAATTTGTTTTTTGTTCGTGTCTTGTTTGGATTTTGTGAAAACTAACTTAGAAACAAGGGTCTTTTTCTTATTTTTGCTCTTTGTCTTGTAGAAACTATATAGTAAAACAAAATTGGTTGGCAGGAAAGGTCTTTCAGTTTATCTCTGTTATATTTGTAACTGTAAAAAAATTACATAGAAAGGAACTGGCATGTAAATTGAGTTTAACAAATCTAGTGACTCAGTAATAAAATTGTCATTTAAACAAAAAACATACACTATGGTTCAAATTACTATTCAAGAAACAATACGTCAGAATTGCAACTGGTACAAAAGAGGATGGATACAAAAGCCAAAAAAGAAAAAGGTACAATTGTAAAAGTATGTATACAAAGTCAATTGTGGCAGTTGACCTCACATGAGATTAACTGCTCCTTAATCCTACAAACGAAGTTTTCAGATGCAAATCCCTTTTTGGAAACCCTTTGATAATGGTACAGATCCAATGCTAGAAAGGAACAAAATCAAGATGGAGCAAGTATACTAAAACCTGCAGTACTGCAAATTAGATTCAATCAATGGTGAATCAACTCCTGCATCACAATTAATACCCCTCTTCATGACAGCAATACAATGCTTGCAAGGGTCATATTTTTTGTGTCGGTCTCGGCCGCAATCCTCGCTGTTATCCTCCTCGCAACCGTCTCCCCGCTCCCTAAAAGATCACACAAACACTCTTCAGCTGATTATAATTGGGTTTCCCTGTCACTTTATGTACAACCTAATTTGCACGACCAGAACACAACCAGAGAGGGTGAATTGGTATCAGCATATGTATTCAAGCACAGTCTGACAATGGGACCAGATCATGGCTCTCAAGTTGTTGGCACTTTGACTGGCTTTGTGTTGCCTCAGAAGAATTCACTGCTTTCGTCGTTCAATATTGTACACTTGGCATTGTTTGATGTGTCGGGATTGTCGGGGAGTCTATGCATCCAGGTTAACCAAGTGATGATAGGACAGAAAAGAGCAGAGCAACTGGTAATAGTAGGAGGAACCGGTTCTTTTGTTTTTGCAACCGGGAATGCTTCTATTGTGCTCATGCGAAATGCACGTCCATCAGTTGATGCTGACACGACGTACCTGATTAAGCTCAGAATAGGATTACCTGATCAAAATCCAGACTAAATACCCGGAGAATGAAATAAATAAATTGAAGAGATCAATTTTCCCTTTTTTCTCTTTTTTTCTCTTTTTACTTATAGCTACTTCTATTTGTAAGGGATCAAATGATTTTTTTTTCTGATGAGTGACTTTTTTGACTGAAGAAGTAAAATTTAGAACCGATATACGACCGACTTGATTGAGTGAACACTATTTTGTTACCCGCAGGTTGATTCAAGCTGCAAATTTCACCATGACTGTTCCGACCTCATGGTACAGAAGTGCTGATCATCATGCTGCCAAAACAACTTACATCTACCTGGCAATGAGCATGTTTATGCACTCCAAAAGAAATAAAATGTTATCAATTAATGAGTCCGTTTGACTCCTCCCATTTTGGACCTTGTTCGGCTTAATTGTATGTAGTCTTGTCAATTCAAGAACCATGCCCATGATAGTTGATGTACATTTATATTGTATTATGTATGTTTTTTTTCAAGTGATATATATTCTTTATTTGAATTAGCCATGGGCGAATGGACCCATTTTACTATTTATATTGTGCTGGAAATTGCATTTTCTCTGTTTTTGTTATCAAATGTATCAATTGAACAAGTGTTTGCCCATTCTGCTCATTAAGGGGATCAATAAACAAACTGAAAGGATAAAATAACTTCATTTCGATGGCATCATTTATATAATTTGGTTGTCAGAACAAGTAGACATGCATCTGTATCAATATTGTAGTAAACCGAAGGATATATATATATATGGAGGAAGGAGCAAGATTTTGGCACATATAATTAAGTTGATGTGCGTGTATAGTTTGTTGGTAGTTCCGGACTAAATACAAAACCGTCCGATCTGCAATGGATAGTCCAAAGGTGCACAAAACCATCTAATTCCGTAGAGAATTTCAAATGTGGCCTTCTGAGTTTGAGCTGAGATTTTGGTGAAGTCATATAGGATTCTGTAGTTGTAGTGAGATTTTGTTTTAGACGGTCCAAATGACAAATCTTTAGTAGGATAGGAAAATAAATGATAAAAACTTCTCAAATAGTGATATCTTTAGCTTACTTTTTGTGTAATTGAGCCTGGTCGACCAAATTTAAAATTGGGCTGCATCTTCTCACAACGGGTTATACAGGCCGACACGATTTAATTCATTAACTTTAGAACGATTTTGTAACTCATCAAAACTTGATTTATGTTGTGCACTTGTGCTGCTTGAGGATAATAATAAATTGATTACAGGGTATTTGAAACAGTAAAGAAAACTCGTTCTTATCTCATTTAAGATTTTATGAGATAACTAAAAACTGATATAAACAAAAATCATGGACATTAAAGATATATCTCATTCTTGTAGAACGAGAATGTATTTTCTAACATTTGTGTACCCTCATTGAAAAAATTAACTTTTTCTCACCTGTTTGCTCACTAAATTAAGCCGAGTTGGTATTCCAAAAGCTCAATAGTAATTTGACGCTGGGCTTATTTCCATTGGGCCTAAATATAGGCAACACCAATTTTAGAAGGGAATTGCTTCATGTAATTAGATCTGCAAACGCAACAAAACAATCACGAAGCAACCCATTTCGTTAACCGTATTATTTATGGGACGAAACAGAAATTAATTTACGTTAACCGTTTCATTTCAATGTAGTTTTGATCCCCTTTAGAAAGAGGGTGTTTATTAGTTCAGATTGGTTATACTAATATTTGATTTGCCGGCTCATTTGTTCAGTGATGATAACCATTTTATTAAGGCTTTTTAATTGAGATATAACTTGATGCTTGTCATCAAATTAAAGATAACGCAAATAACTCTAATGAAAAATTCAGTTTCCATGATGCTAGTACCAACGCATGCTAACAGTAATAATGGATTGCGAGGATGAGTTTACAATTCATGTAGCGTTGGATATAGAATATATTGATTGTAGTGTGTGGGCAGTCACTAAATTATTTTTGACAATTCTCTGAGAATAGCAGCTAAGGCCTTTGTTTCACTTGTCTTTTCTTTGAGAAACTGACATTTCTTTTATATTCAGGTCAGTAAGAGAAAGCGTAGTACCAACAAACTTAACCTCAATGTAGAAGTACTCCTCGAAAATGCCTTCACATAGAATCCTAATGGTACCCACACAATTTATTGTTCATGTAGTTAACTGCTTTTTATATCAGAAATGTGATTTTTAATTAAACTCGGTGACGAGGAGGAATTGAATCATTCAAGTAAGTTCATTCCTTGTATTCTACCAGTGTGTTGTTGAGAAAAGTTGCGGACTAAACATAATGGTATAGTATTGAATCTGATGATTATTTTCGTTTTGTGTAATTAATTTTAGAAAGGTATAAAACGGCATCCTTATTAGTACTTTGTATCTGGCATGGATCTACTTTTGATGCACCAAACTGCAAGCACTAAATAGTTGACTCTTGAATTAAATATAGGGTGCGTTTGGATGGGTGTGGGAAGAAGGGAAGAAGGGAAGAAGTGAGAAGAAGTATTGGGAAGTGTGTAATTTTGTGAAGAGTTTGGATTGTTTATAATTTTTTTTCTTCTTCTTCCTTCTTCTTCTTCTTTCTTCCAACAATCCAAACACACCCATAACAAAGAAAAATTTTGAAAGCTCTCAAAATAACAACTCTTGAATCTTGTGTTATTCAAATTAGTATGATTGTTTACAAAAGAGTATAAAACAATATGAGAGAACGAAATTACAAAATATTACAAAGAGGTCATCATCTCTTCTAAACTAAGCTAACTATCCATTACATCTATTTCGTACGGGGCTCGGGTAGAGAGAATTATTTCTTCTCGTATCTGTTGCACCTACGTTCACACAAAGTGCCACATAGTGCAACTAATAATATTACCTTAAGTGGCTAGATTGATATCTAAGCTAACAAAGGCAATTAGAATATTAGAATTATATTACTTTTAATTAGTTACTTAAATTAGAGATTTCCATATCTCATGTATCTTTCTTATTTTCTCTTCTATTTTATATCTATATAAGTGTTCTAGAGGATGTTAGAAAATAATAAGAAATATTTCCAAAAATCTCTTTTCTCCTCTTTTCTCAATTTCTGTATCTTTTCTCTCTGTCTCTCTTTCTTTTCCCTCATCTGACCCTAACATTGGTGCTTTCGTTCTGCCCTCATCCTCCACCATGCCTAAAAATCGCTCCCAAAATTCTGAAGAT
>JAMFTS010001361.1:25000-26735 GCA_028095005.1 Rhynchospora pubera
TGCAGCCTTGGATGGGTTGCCAACCCAATTCCAAGTCGAATACACCCTACCCCCTAATAGACAAGATGCATTTTTTCCCTTCTTATAGTACCGTAGCTACCAACCCCTGAAAAACCCCTCACGCTTTTTGGTGCCCGTTCCACGCTTTTCGGCCAGAGAGAGCTTGTCTGGCACGCTCCAACAGAGCGGAGGGTCGCATCGGACCATCCCGTGGCCCGTTTCGGATCAGTCCGTAGCTCTTCGGACCAGTCGGTGTCAGGGGGAGACACCGCTGCAGCGTGCCAAGCTGCAGCCTTGGATGGGTTGCCACGCTCCAACAGAGCGGAGGGTCGCATCGGACCATCCCGTGGCCCGTTTCGGATCAGTCCGTAGCTCTTCGGACCAGTCGGTGTCAGGGGGAGACACCGCTGCAGCGTGCCAAGCTGCAGCCTTGGATGGGTTGCCAACCCAATTTTGAGTCGAATACACCCTACCCCCTAATAGACAAGATGCATTTTTTCCCTTCTTATAGTACCGTAGTTACCACCCCACGAAAAACCCCTCACGCTTTTTGCCATGCTTTAGCCTGTGATGCACACGTTTCTGCCACGCTTTCGGCCCGTCATGCACGCTTCTCTGCCACGCTTGGGCCTGTCATGCACCCATCTCGGCCACGCCTTGGCCTCTCTGCCACGCTTTTGGCCAGTCATGCACGCCTCTCTGCCACGCTTTGGCCAGTCATGCACGCCTCTCTGCCACGCTTTTGGCCAGTCATGCACGCCTCTCTGCCACGCTTTTGGCCAGTCATGCACGCCTCTCTGCCACGCTTTTGGCCAGTCATGCACGCCTCTCTGCCACGCTTTGGCCAGTCATGCACGCCTCTCTGCCACGCTTTGGCCAGTCATGCACGCTTTGTTCCACGCTTGTGGCCTGTCATGCACGCTTTGTTCCACGCTTTTGGCCTGTCATGCACGCTTTGTTCCACGCTTGTGGAATGTCATGCACGCTTTGTTCCACGCTTTTGGCCTGTCATGCACGCTTTGTTCCACGCTTGTGGCCTGTCATGCACGCCTCTCTGCCACGCTTTGGCATGTCATGCACGCCTCTCTGCCACGCTTTGGCATGTCATGCACGCATCTCTGCCACGTTTTGTGCCACGCTTTTGGCCTGTCATGCACGCTTTGTTCCACGCTTTTGGCAAGTCATGCACGCTTTGTTCCACGCTTTTGGCCTGTCATGCACGCTTTGTTCCACGCTTGTGGCCTGTCATGCACGCCTCTCTGCCACGCTTTGGCATGTCATGCACGCATCACTGCCATGATCCGTACTATCATTGAAGACATTATTGTTTCTAGTAGTCCAAACTACCCAAAACATTATTGTCCAGACTATCATTGAAGACATTATTGTCATGCGCGCTATGTTCCACGCTTTTGGCCGGTCATGCATGCTTTGTTCCACGCTTTCGGCCTGTCTGCCACGCTATGTTCCACGCTTTTGGCCGGTCATGCACGCTTTGTTCCACGCTTTCGGCATGTCATGCACGCTGTCTCTGCCACGCCACTTAGGAAGAATTTGTTTACTTTAACTTGAACAAACAAACATCTATCATCCATGCATGCGTGTCGTTCTTACTTTACTATCCCGCACTTAGGCGACAATAATCATTGATTTGATGGTTTCTTTCTTTCTTTCTTCCTTCCCCGAAAAAACTCCGCATAAGACACGAATGTCAAGCCGTTCTTCGTACTTGGGC
>JAMFTS010005567.1:10000-26735 GCA_028095005.1 Rhynchospora pubera
CCCTTGTTGACGACCCTTTACTCCGAGAGCATCTCGGGTTCCTCGAACAATGTGATATTTCACACCGGGTAAATCCTTCACCCTTCCTCCTCTTACTAATACTATAGAATGTTCTTGTAAATTATGGCCAATACCTGGTATATAAGCAGTGATTTCAAATTTAGAGGTTAATCGTACTCTGGCAACTTTACGTAAGGCAGAGTTTGGTTTTTTGGGGTTGATAGTGGAAAAGTTGACAGATAAGTTACCCTTACTGTCACTCTACAGAACCGTACATGAGATTTTGACCTCATACAGCTCCTCGTTCAATTCTTTCGAAGTAATTGGATCCTTTTCTTCGTTCGAGAATTTCTTCCCTTCTTCCACTCCGTTTCGAAGAGTAACTAAGACCAATTCAGTCACGTTTTCATATTCCAATTGAAGACTTTTCATTTATGATCAAAGGAAAAGATTTCTCTTTTACGAAACATATGCGGATCAAATCACGATCTTCTATCTAAATAAGAACAAGAACTCTTTCTCGATAGAAATCCCTTTGCCTCTCATCCTTAGAGAATTAGAAAGAAGGATCCTTTTTGAGTTTCAATTTTGTCATTTTGAGAGCTCTTCGATCTTCTACTTATTTGTTTGTTCTATTTCCTTTTTTCGATTTCCTTTTTTTCCTGGATTCTTTCATTTCATTTCGATTTTTCTTATTCTATCCCATAGGTATACCCTTTGAATCAATAGAGAACCTTTTCTTCTGTATGAATCTATATTATTCCATTCCAATTTCTTCCGGATACCTCCCAAGGAAAATCCCCAATTGAATCCAAAATTGACGGGTTAGTGTAAGCTTATCCATGCGGTTATGCACTCTTGAAATAGGAATCAACTTTCGGAAAGATTCTGGCTTTCGTGCTTTGGTGAGTTGTCCGAGATCCTTTCGATGACCTATGTTGTGTTGAAGGGATATCTATACGATCCGATCGATTGCGTAAAGCCCGCGGTAGCAATGGAACCGGGGAAAGTATACAGAAAAAAGAGTTCTTTTCTATTATATTAGTATTCGTTTTAGTAGAAGTTAGTGATCCCCCTAGTGATCCTGGCTCTGTGAGTCCTTTCTTCCGTAATGAATTTTGAGCACCAGCCTTACATTTTTCCTCTGTGGGCCGAGGAGATAGGGGCTCAGCTCAGCAGGAAGAGGGTTGTACCATGAGAGAAGCACGGGGGTCAACCTGCTTCAAATATACAAGATGGATTCTGGCAATCCAATGGAGTTGGACCCTCATGTCGATCCGAATGAATCCGTTTTTCTACTCTGTTTTTCTACTCTGGTTGTTCGCCTAAACAAGAAAGGAATTCTTGTTTAGGCAGTTTATATCATCCGTACATAGTGCTTTGATCTAAGATTGAAATTTATGCTTGTATGAACTAAGGTCCAAAATATCGAATAAACAAGTGTTTCCACGACTCTACCAACCACCCGGCCAATCCTCTTCCACGCTAGGCCTTTTCCCTTTTTCATGGCTACATATCTTTACGGATAAGGAATGGGAAATCTTTCTCCTGTTCCACAAATCAAATGGTTCATTTCCTCCGGGAGAAGCCATCTCTTTCTCAACAATATTTTGGTCATTTGATCCAATAGCCTTTCGTTAGATAGGAACAGATTCGCTAAATACTGATAACTCTCGAACAGAATATGAGAGGAGAAAGATCCTTTAGATAAGGAACTATTGATTCTAAGTCTTCTTTGCCATCTCTGACGACGCCCCAACAATTCGTAGTACTTTTCTCCCTTATGGAACCAACTGTCTTCTTCTATATATGAAGAAGGATGCTTATTTAGGTCAGGACTCTTCTCATCTAAATGATCATCTGAAAAAAATTCTCGAGGTGAAAGCCAAAAGTACAGGTATATGACTACGAGAAAGAATGGCTCCGAAGGTTCCCAAATAAATCGGTTTATTATAAAAAAGCTTTGTTCTTTTGAAAATCTGTCTTGTTTCTGGTGCTGAATTGTTTCATTCTCCGAGAACTCCGAATCATTCTCTTGAAGCTCCTCCTCTTGAAGCTGATCTTCCTCAAGATAAAAAGGCCAGTTGCCCTGAAATGACTCGGCCCAATAAGGAAGTCCGATTTTATAAGCTTTTTGATATTCTCAATTTCGAGATTATCAAATATATAGCGAAATATTCTAGGAGACCGGACTATGTCTATTTCTATTTGATTTTCATTGAAGAAATCGTTCTCTATCTTCTGCGGGTTCACGGCTTCATGCTCTTCTTCAAACTCCGATTCGTTTATTTCTATTTCATTTCTCAATCTACTACGATAACGGGTAGAAAAAGAATTCTGTTGCATCATATCTAACGGATTCTTTGGTTCGGACCGAAGAAGTAATGTCTCACTGCTATTTTTTTCTATCCATGAGCATCCCACCAGAAAGCCTTCTAATTCTAATAGGTTCTGAACTAGCTGAGAATCATTCTCAAGAAATTCAGAAGAAGTGATCCAATTTTTGACATCGGGTCCGGGTGAAGACCAAAGATCTTGAGTGACCAATCCGGCAGAACAACTCAAAAGATAAAGAAGTATCGTTATTTTCTTCAAATTTGTTTCAAGTTCGACGTACCATTTGTACAAATAAGAACTCCATATTTTATTCCTCGCGATAGGGTCCTGCATATAGATATATATAGGATCTATGGGAAAATTGCTTAGAAATATATTTTGTGCAAAAACTCTTCCTATCTGATACAAAAAGATCCTATGATCCTGAAACCATCTTATGTGAGTTTGAAAATCCCAAGTCTGTCTAAAAGAAGCGAATCGAATTGAATTCGTTTCTTCTATTATGTATTTCCTCTGTGTAATACTAATTGATAGGACCTCATTGTTAAGTGCTACAAGATGTTGTGCATTCGAACTCATGGTTATAGACCCAAATTTCTTACTATCGAATATTTGATTTTCCAAGCCAAATCCCCTAGTATATGAAAGAATCCGGAAGTACCTTCGTTGTTCTGGAATAGTAAGCCTTCGTATCTTAATGAATGTATTAAATTTATTCAGGCCTATTAGAGCGGGATCCACTTCTCGGGGAATATGAGTCGAAGCAATAACTAGAATATTTCTAGTAAAACATCTTTGACGATCCTTGGAATTGGAAAGAGAGCTCTCTTCTAGATGGAGGGATAAATACCTCAACTCATCCCGATCCAGATCATGAATGTTTGGAATCCATACTATACAAGGAGATATTGTTTTTGCCAAATCGAATTGCACGGTCATATCCCAATAAAATGGGTTATTGCTAGTTAGCCTATCCTGTGTCATATTGAAAAGAATCTTATCAAAATTAATATTCTTAGCAATATCGCCACTATCATCAACATCAAAATCATCAACATCAAAAGGAATAGAAGTAATACCCTCATCCTCACAGTCGTCGAATTCACCTCCAACCCAATATGATTCACCATCCAAAAAAGACCAAAAAGACGCCTCGTAAAAATCGCAATCGTAATCGTATAAATACCGGTACTCGAGCGGATATATCTTAATGAAAGGAAGATAAGAATTTTTCGCTAGGGATTTGACCAAATAGGATCGCCCAATTCCTATAGAACCTATCACTAAAACACTCCTAGAAGGGTACGGGCTAAGCGAAGCGAAAAGGGGGTTGGACGAGATGACAAATGAAAAGTCCCCCACGAGGTTATTGTCTCATAATAAGCAAGAAATATCCGTCTTTCCGCTAAACAGGATTTATTGAACTCATAATTCAATAGATCCTTTTGCTGCATTTCAAATAATTACCGTAAATAATTGGATCCAGGTTGTTCCACTATTTCATCTAAAAGATTACTCTGAGTCAAACTCCATAGAATTTCATTAATCCTTTTTTCTGTACTTAAGGTGCAGAGCTGAACCACAAATTCTTTTTCTTGATCATCAACCCAATCGGTGTCCGCCACCCAGGATTCTATTTCATCATCCCAGTTCCCCACCTTTTTTCTTTTCCTTATCAATGAATACATCTCTATACTTGTAGGACTTAGATGTCTCGTATTTATAAAAAAATGATTTGATTGATGAAATTATTTGGGATGAGACTTATGAAAGAACTTATGCGATAGGTGAGATAAGAGATGAGCAAATCGATCCGATTTCGATTCTCAGATTCTTCCTGAAAAAGTAGTAGGTATCCTAGTTCTATCAGAAAATTGAAGAATTCTCCTATGTATTCTTCCAGAATAACATAGTATTTTTGCAGAATAGCAATAACTGGACGGGGATTCTCTATAAATCCAATGGGATCCTGGAAAATAACTGGAAAGGGATCCTCTAAATTCTCTGACCTGAAAGAAGATATAGGATACCTATCCCTAAGTTTTTCCAACTCCATGAAGCATGATGGATTTGCCCAAGATTTGATCTTTTCAAAATCTAGAAATAACTGACGACAGGTTTTGCAAATGAAGGTAAGACCTCTACAAGCGAGATATCCAGCAAAAAGAAGAAGGAAAAGAATTGAAAAGAGGAACTCAGCCGATATCAATGACTTATTCCTATATGAGAAGAATAATGAAAATGTACAAGAAAGAAAAGGAGAAGACCCATTAAAAGAATCAGTCTTTGTTCGAGACAGATTAGTCTTTTTTCGGAGTAGCTGTACTAAATGAAGATTTGAAATCTTCTTACTTATCAGAGTCCATTTCATCAAAATCTTCTCACTTATCAGAGTCCATTTCATCAAAATCTTCTCAAGATATACCCATGGTATATCCAGAATATCTTGAATTTTGGATATCACGGTTGGGAATATAAAATAGGAAAAAATCTCGGAAAGGATGAATCTGAAATATTTGAACCCGCTCGTAGTAAAGATCGTGAGCAGCCATTCTTTGTAAATAGTCCATTCTAAGTAAATAATATTTTCTTCAATATTCCCTTCGAAAAGTTTTACAGAAAAAAGTTTTTTTTTATTGATTATTTTGATATTTCTTTTTTTAACGTATTTCTTTTTACTTCGAAAACCAAAAAGACTCCTTTTTTCCTTCTTTCCGGATGGTAAAGATTTCTCAGAACATGGATTTGATCCACAGTCCATGTTTGAATTGACACTGAGATACTGATGCAAGTTCTTCATTTTTGAATCAGATCGATTCATATCTGAAAAAGATTGCCAAAAAGTTTTTTCCAATCTAAAAAGGTCCGCGATCGAGGAACTAGCTCTAGAAACGACTGGATCAGATTGAATTGGTCTTAAAAGGTCCGCGATCGAGGAACTAGCTCTAAAAACGACTGGATCGGATTGAATTGCATAAAGAGTTCTTGGAAAAATGAAAGATGTATAGAATCTATTATAGAATTTTTGATACAATTTATACATGAAAGATTTGTACAAGTTCTCTCTTTTGTCGCTACTTTTTGGAAAATCCTGATCCTGAGGTATGTTTATGTCAGATACCCTTGCAGAAAGACTCAAAACAAAATGTTTTTTTTGACCGACGTACAAAGAAACTATTTTGTTGCGAATAAATGAGATATTGAGGAATTTTCGATATGTAAGATCCTCATTATTGATACGAATTTTTTCCACAAAAAAGGGAAATCTTTTCTTACAAGAGACCCAGAACCAAAAGTGATGTAGATCATTCCAAAATCGAAGTCCATTTGCTTTATAAAAAGAAGATATCATAGAACTTCTATGAAATGCTTTCACGGGATTCAGCCAATTGTCTCGATCATGGGGTATGATGGAGAAATAGGAATCCGTGTTATCAAAGGATTTCATGCGATTCTTTCTACTATGGGATGAGTCAATCATCCACTTTGATATTTCGTTGAAATAAAATGGGAATATTCTTTCTTCATTGATCCATAATTTCGATCCTTGGGAAGTATTATGATCGTCCAATCTTTGAGAAGTATTATGATCGTTCAATAAGAAGGGTTTCAATTTCTTCAAAAGAACGATTTGAAGACGTAGTGGTTCGAACGACTTCTCCTGGATCGGATCTTTCAATTCATAAATGTACATCTCAGAACTATGAATGGCGATATTCCCGATATGTACAGAGAATCGGGGATATAACCAGTACAAAAACTTAGGAAAAAAGATAAGTAACTTAAGTAACTTATGAAAAAAGAGACGTGCCATGGGCAAAAGGACAAGAAATAACTTAGTGAAAGTGAATTCGTATATGTCGAAAATTTCGGACCAATCAATCAAATCCCAATAACTCGAAAAATCAGTGATATGGCATCGTAATTGATCTCGTAAATCTCGTAATTGATCGAAGACTACTTGAAGCTTCTCCTGTTTCGAAGAGAAATATCCCAGGAAATCTTCCTGGAGATTCTGGAACTCATTCGACCATTTGCTATATGCATCAGGATACCCATTCCTGGATCTCTGGGTTCGACAAATAAAAGGGTCGAACCATTTCTTCTCACTCTTTGCCCAATTGGATAAATGTTGATTGATCGTAGATTTCGTCCTAGTTCGATGATTCATACTATCTTTTCCAATGGAATCCTTATTCGGCTCCGTTATTGATAGAATGAATCGATTTACCATTTCTGCAAATCGATCTTCTGCATTCGATTTCTCCTTCGGAATCATAGAATACCCGGGGGAAATAGGATGAATTGAGACGGTTTTTTGTAAATACCTAATTATTTTGAATAGATCCACCAGTTCTTTATGTTCCGATCGCCGCCTGAAGGGGACAAAAGAAACACCCAATTTTCTCTTCCAAAGAGCCTTCTCTACAGGGGACCTCTCCGTAGGACTCGAACCCAGATAAAGTTCTGACCATCTGTCAGAGAAAAAAGAATGAATGGATCTTGTAGGATTCCCAAGAAATTCTTCGATTTCTTCCGGAAGCAGATTATTATTCATCCGCTTTTCACCTTCTGCGGATAGCCGGAACTTTGAGGAAGATCCAAAAAGAAATTTCGGGAATCGACCTGATTCTATCTCTGTTCGTTCCACATCCTCATTTCTAATGGAATCGAAATGATGTATGGATTGATTAGAAGATCCTTTTGGAGGATACAAAAGCGAAATTACAAATCTATTAATATTAGAAGATTCTTCTCTAGATCCAACCGAATTCATAGGTATAGGAAGAAACCCCCTCAAATAGATATTTTTTCGTTCAACTATATTTCGATTTTGAAGACGACATAAACAGACCCCTAGTACAAGTAGCATCACACCCCTTACCACATTTTTGACGACACCATGGACACGTTTTACTACATTTTTGATCCTGGAATCTCGAGTTATTAAACCTGTTTTGGTTAAATATCGATTGCTTCCTGAACCCTGGGAATTTTTGGAAAATAGGATACCCAAAATTCGGGAGTCAAAGAGTCTCATAAAGCGTTCTTGGTCGAAAAAAATGTCTATGAAAGAGTGAGATTTCTTGATCTCTCTTAATATCTCTCTCCAGTCCAAGATCCAGCTGGATATCCAATCATGTGCTGTATTTTTCTTTTTTTTTTTCATAGAGTTCCTACTTTTCTTTAAGATTATTATGAAGAGTATTAATGTTATCCTTATTTTACTACAAAAAATGCTGATGATGATTTTCATTTTGACTTCTATTTTTTAGGTATTGGTTGTTGATTAGAAAATTAGGTAATATTTCTTCACTGATTGTTTAATATTTGAATCATTGATTCTTTCAGTCACATAAGTCTTAATTTCACATCTCCGAATGTGAAAAGACGTAAAAATATCTTCATATATCAGACGTTCGCTAATTAGTACTGCATCTTCAAAATTGTAACCCTCCCATGGCATATAAGCTACCAATATGTTTTTCCCTAAAGCGAGTTCCCCACCAACTGTAGCGGCACCGTCTGCTAAAATTTGACCTTTTCTCAAACATTTACCTCCCTGAACCCGGGATTTTTGGTGGATCAAAGTTTTTTTTCTTAATTCCAATACCAAACTTGATCAGATCACTCCAATCATCGTCTGAATTATCTTCAGACGATGAATCCAACCAACCTGGATCATTCCATCGTATCGTAGCATTCATAATTTCGAATATATGAATGCATATCGCGAAATCGACATGCGTTTGAATAAAGTAATCAAATATGTCCGATGTTTCGCGATTTTTTTCAAAATTTTCTTTGATTTTTTTGAATTGTTTGCAATAAGACTTCATGTAGACTCTCAAATCGCTTTTACAAGACAAAAACACTTGCTCCTTGGAGCACAAATGAAGGCCGGCTCGTAACCCGGCCATATTAGAGTGGATTCGTTTCAACTGTACCTGAATCATATTCAATTCATCAATACAATAAGACTTCGCAAGGTTATAAAATTGTATTGTGTGAATAGAATTATTGTGCCCAGGTTCTAAAAACCTGTTCTGAATTTGGCGGGGCCCGTTAGCCAGATTACTGGCCTCTATCAATGGAACGAATTCCGCTTCGTAAAGCTTTTCAAGATAAGATATAAACTCGTCGATCGAAATGCGCTCTTCGGAACAAAGAAAAGTTAAAAGCACTATTTTAAAAAGGAGATTTTTGCTCCTACAAAAATTGATTAAGAAGGGTGGAAAGATACTATCGAATGGATAGCATATTTCCATTTTCAAAGATCTATTGATGGTTTGGTTAATGGATTGATCCAATTTTGCATTTTCTATAATTTCAGAAAACAAATTGCACAATCCTAAGTCGGCGTTAATGTCCACAAAAAGATCGACTAAAGTGAAAATATCATAAAGCTCTACTTTAATATCATAAAGCTCTACTTTGTGTTCAAAGTATATGCAGCGATTTATAATCGCTGCACTAAGCTCTTTTCGAAAACGCTCAGTCATCTCATTCAGACTCATTTGTTCATTCTTGAATTGAACAAGAAATTCACAAAGTTGATCTAAAAGGATTCCGTTTAAACGAGCGTGTGCACGTGAAGTTCTTGCACAATTTTTATACAATTGTGCTTCTCTACCCTCTTCTATATGTCCATAGAAGACATATCTGCGCCGAAAACAATTTTCACTAAAAGAGATAGTTTTAGTGTTAACTGGAGTAACACTTTTTGCATCTTTTCGCTTAGATAACCAAAAATCGACCCTCTGTAACCATTCGTCGTTAGTAATGAGTTTCGTACTAAGCATAACCATAAACGAACATAAGTGAAAGATTATCACCCTGTTCAAAATGTAGTCTGAAACAAAGACTTCGACTACGTCTTGCAACTTCGAAATACTCAATTTGGAATTTTTCATGCTCCTCCTACACTATAAAAAAAAAAAAGAAAAATAAAAAAATGTGAAAATATTCACTTAATATTTGATCCATTCGATGGATCAGTTTAACTATAAAAATGCAATCTTCCGATGCGCCTTGGACTGAATAGATCTGCTTCTCTTTGTTCTTACGAACGGAGTTGTTCCCTTATTTTGATTTTCAATGGGATGAAATCAAAATGAGCCCTTTCTGATACAGAATCTACTGCAAAAAGGTGAGGTACACAGTATATAGTCTTTTGAGTTTAATGCGATAAAATAAAGTGACATAGTTTCTATTTCTCTTAAGGAGTATTTCCATGGGTTTGCCTTGGTATCGTGTTCATACTGTCGTATTGAATGATCCCGGTCGATTGCTTTCTGTTCATATAATGCACACAGCTCTAGTTGCTGGTTGGGCCGGTTCGATGGCTTTATACGAATTAGCGGTTTTTGATCCCTCTGACCCCGTTTTTGATCCAATGTGTATGATTATGATCATACATCTTTTAGATTATGATAATATCTCTTAGATTCAGCATCCATGGCTGAATGGTTAAAGCACCCAACTCATAATTGGCAAATTCGTAGGTTCAATTCCTACTGGATGCACCCTAATGGGAATGTTCAATAAGTTGGCTCTCTATGGATGGGATCTCATCATCCATCCATAACGAATTGAATATGGTATATTCATACCATAACATAGGAAGATTAAGAACTCGAATCCTGATCAATACTGGGACTCATAGGGAAGAAATTGGAGTTATGGATGGAATCAAATATGGAGTAGTTACAGGAAAAAGTCTTCGGTTATTGGGGAAGAATCAATATACATACTTCTAATGCCGAATCAGGATCAACTAAGACAGAAATCAAGTAAGTATTGGGTTGAACTCTTCTTTGGTGTTCAGGTAATGGCTATGAATAGCCATCGACTACCCCGAAAGGGTCGAAGAGACCTATTATGGGACATGCAATCCATTACAGGCATATGATCATTACGCTTCCATCAGGTTATTCTATTCCACCTCTTCTAGAGATTCTAAAGAAAAGAACTTCAAGAAAAATACTTAATAACACGGCGATACATTTATACAAAACTTCTAGTCCAAGTACACGCAATGGAGCTGTAGACAGTCAAATGAAATCCAATCCACGAAATAATCTGATCTATGGACGGCATCGTTGTAGTAAAGGTCGTAATGTCAGAGGAATCATTACCGCAAAGCATAGAGGGGGGGGTCATAAGCGTCTATACCGTAAAATCGATTTTCGACGGAATCAAAAAGACATATCTGGTAGAATCGTAACCATAGAATACGACCCTAATCGAAATACATACATTTGTCTTATACACTACGGGAATGGTGAGAAGAGATATATTTTACATCCCAGAGGGGCTATAATTGGAGATACCATTGTTTCTGGTGCAGAAGTTCCTATATCAATGGGAAATGCCCTACCTTTGAGTGCGGTTTGAACTATTGATTTACGTAATTGGAAGTAACCAATTAGGTTTACGACAAAACCTAGAAATCGATCACTGATTCAATTGGAGTACCTCTATGGAATAGACCTCAACAGAAAACTGTTGAGTAACGGCAGCAAGTGATTGAGTTCAGTAGTTTCTAATAGAGAATTATTGACTCTAGAGATATGGTAATATGGAGAAAATTGTTTGAAGCACGTACCGAACCGGAAGCGCCTCTTCTTTCAAAGAGAGGAGGACGGGTTATTCACATTTCATTTGATGGTCAGAGGCGAATTGAAAGCTAAGCAGTGGTAATGAAGATCCCCCGAAGAGATGTCTCCTACGTTACCCGTAATATGTGGAAGTATCGACGTAATTTGATAGAGTCATTCGGTCTGAATGCTACATGAAGAACATAAGCCAGATGACGGAACGGAAAGACCTAGGATGTAGAAGATGATAACATGAATGATTCGGCAGATTAGGATTCCTATATATCCACTCATGTGATACTTCATTATACGATGAAAAGATCTATTTTTTTCGATATCATCATATACATCTAGAAAGCCGTATGCTTTGGAAGAAGCTTGTACAGTTTGGGAAGGGGTTTTTTTTGATAAAAAAGAAGAATCTACTTCAACCGGTATGCCTTTAGGCACGACCATACATAACATAGAATTCAAACATGGAAAGGGCGGACAATTAGCTAGAGCAGCAGGTGCTAGAGCGAAACTGATTGCAAAAGAGGGTAAATCGGCCACATTAAGATTACCATCTGGGGAGGTTCGTTTGATATCCCAAAACTGCTTGGCAACAGTCGGACAAGTGGGTAATGTTGGGGTGACCCGAAAAAGTTTGGGTAGAGCTGGATCGAAGTGTTGGCTAGGTAAGCGTCCTGTAGTAAGAGGAGCAGCTATGAACCCTGTGGATCATCCCCACGGGGGCGGTGAAGGAAAAGCTCCAATTGGAAGAAAAAAACCCGCAACTCCTTGGGGTTATCCTGCGCTTGGAAGAAAAAGTAGGAAAAGGAGAAAATATAGTGATAGTTTGATTCTTCGTCGCCGTAAATAGGAACATTCCAAATCGAATTTCCAAAATTCGATGGGATGGGCGAACGACGGGAATTGAACCCGCGCATGGTGGATCCACAATCCACTGCCTTGATCCACTTGGCTACATCCGCCCCTTATCTAGCTAAAGGATTTTCTCTTTTTTGCATTCATCATTATTGTATTTATTCTGACCTCCATACTTAGATCGAGATATTGGACATAGAATGCCAATCTTTACCATGTCAAAAAAGGAGTAATCAGCTGTGATAGGTCAACAAGAAAGATTTGTAGCTAATCCAAAGAAAAGATTTGTAGCTAATCCAAAGAAAAGATTTGTAGCTAATCCAAAGGAAAGATTTGTAGCTAATCCAAAGGAAAGATTTGTAGCTAATCCAAAGAAAAGATTTGTAGCTAATCAAAAGAAAAGATTTGTAGCTAATCATTTATTCGAAAAAATGGAAAAAATCAAAATGGGGAAGGAGAAAGAAATAATAGTCACTTGGTCTCGGGCATCTAACATTCTACCCTCAATGGTTGGCCATACATTCGGTATTCATAATGGAAAGGAACATATACCTATTTATATAACAGAATCTATGATAGATCACAAATTGGGAGAATTCGCGCCTACACGGAATTTCGCGAGAGATGCAAGAAACGATAACGATAAAAAATCTGTAATGAAGAATAAAAAAAAATAGGGATCAAACAAAGCAAAAAAAGGAAAGAGAAACACCCAATATAGTGGTTTGAAAAACCACTATATTGGGTATTTCTCTTACCTTTATATAGTAAGAAAAGCAGCCTTAACCTATCTTATCCTTCAATAGAAGGAACTTCAACAGCAGCTAGATCTAGAGGGAAGTTGTGAGCATTACGTTCGTGCATTACTTCCATACCAAGGTTAGCACGGTTGATGATATCAGCCCAGGTATTAATAACACGACCCTGACTGTCAACTACAGACTGGTTAAAATTGAAACCGTTTAGGTTGAAAGCCATAGTGCTAATACCCAAAGCAGTGAACCAGATACCTACTACAGGCCAAGCAGCCAAGAAGAAATGTAAAGAACGAGAATTGTTGAAACTAGCATATTGGAAGATTAATCGGCCAAAATAACCATGAGCAGCTACGATATTGTAAGTTTCTTCCTCTTGACCGAATCTATAACCTTCATTAGCAGATTCGTTCTCAGTGGTTTCCCTGATCAAACTAGAGGTTACCAAAGAACCATGCATAGCACTGAATAAGGAACCGCCAAATACACCAGCTACACCTAACATGTGGAATGGATGCATAAGGATGTTGTGTTCTGCCTGGAACACAATCATAAAGTTGAAAGTACCAGAAATTCCTAAAGGCATACCATCAGAAAAACTTCCTTGACCAATAGGGTAGATCAAGAAAACAGCAGTAGCAGCTGCTACTGGAGCTGAATATGCAACGGCAATCCAAGGACGCATACCTAGACGGAAACTAAGTTCCCACTCACGACCCATATAGCAAGCTACTCCGAGTAAGAAGTGTAGAACAATTAGCTCATAAGGGCCACCATTGTATAACCATTCATCAACAGATGCTGCTTCCCATATCGGATAAAAATGCAAACCAATAGCTGCGGAAGTAGGAATAATAGCACCAGAAATAATATTGTTTCCATAAAGCAGAGAGCCAGAAACTGGCTCACGAATACCATCAATATCTACGGGAGGAGCAGCAATGAAGGCAATAATAAATACAGAAGTTGCAGTCAATAAGGTAGGAATCATTAAAACACCGAACCATCCAATGTAAAGACGATTTTCAGTGCTGGTAATCCAGTTACAGAAGCGACCCCATAAACTTGTGCTTTCGCGTCTCTCTAAAATTGCAGTCATGATCAAATTTTGACTTATTCTATTCTCAAAGACTCCCAAGCACACATATTAACTAGAACTCGAATTAATCGAGATGAGTTAATTCATAGAAGGCTTGTTAATTAACCATTATAGCACGGTTTTATTTCAACGTCAACCCATGCTAAAAAAAAGATATATTTCATGATCTTATCATGAAATAACATAATATAATATTACAAAATAAAAAAAAACGAAGAAAAATATTCAAATGTTTTTATGGGTTGCCCGGGGCTCGAACCCGGAGCTAATCGGATGGAGTAGATAATGTCTCGTCTGTTAGAATAAGAAAAAACCCCTCCCCAAATCGTGCTTGCATTTTTCATTGCACACGACTTTCCCTATGTATACATATCATACTGATATTTTGATAAAATAGTTTACTAATTTGAAACTAATTTAGTTGATTCAATTATAAACTCCAAGTTCGTTTAGTAAATTTGAGCATTTCAGAATCTTAATTTCTAAAAATCCAATTCTTTACTTTTTGTTATTTCTAATCTATTGAAATTCTAGGTCTCATGATTGATTAGATCATGAATATGGGTAATATCCAAATACCAAAAACGTTCTTTCTTTGATCTATGTAAAGAAAAATGAATTTTTTCTTGGAAGACTACAGAAAGAACTTGTTCTTCTTCTATAATAAATTCTTCCAATAATCTTGGACCTAAGCTTTGCAAAAGCTTACGTACTGTACTCTTATGTTTACGAGCCAAAGTTCTAGCACACGAAAGTCGAAGTATATACTTCATTCGATACAAAATTCTCTTTTTCGAAGATCCACTATAAAAATGAAAAAGATTTTTCCATATTCGACCAAATCGACTAATAATATCATAATCTGATAAATCTGTCCAGATTGGCTTACTAGTAGGATGTCCTACTATAGTACAAAGTGAAGCTTTAGACAATGATCTAATGAGAAGAATGATTGGAACTATAGTATAAAATCTCTTAATACGAGTATCTATTAAGATAGAATACTCTAGTATTTGACTTCTTACTACCAAATGATTTCTTTTTACATTTGAAGAATAACCAAGAAAGTTGAATGAATAATAGTCGAATTGGTTTCTATGAAACCTATTCGTTTGAGACCAAAAATGAAAATAATATTGCCAAAAACAGACAAGATAAGATTTCCACTTCTCCATAAAAAGATCGGTCCCTTTTGATGCTAGAATTGCTTTTCCTTGGTATCGAACATAGTGCATGAAAGGATCTGTAAAGGGCCATATAGATCTTTGTAAAAAAGTATGATGTACTATTTTCACATGTTCTATTTTTCCATAAAAATAGATTCGCTCAAGAAGGTTCCAAAAGATGTTAATCGTAAACAAGAAGATTGTTTACGAATAAACAGTAAACAAAACTCATATTCAGATACATAAGAATTATATAAGAAACGAGAGAGTCTTTTATTTTCTTTTGAAAATATAGAAACCAGTCTCTTTGAAATAACGAGACTATTCCAATTAAAATAGTCTAAGAGAAAGAATCGCAATAAATGCAAAGATGGAATATCTTTGATCCAAGATTGAAGAATTTGGACTAATATTTCAAAATGAATAGGATAAGGTATTAGTATGTCCGACACCTTATTTAAATACAAGAATTTCTCCTCTAAAAAAGAAAATATTGAATGAATAGATCGTAAATTTTGCAATTTACAGATTTCTTTTTGATTTCGAGAGGAAGCAAATAGAAATCCTAGGTAGAATGGAATTTCTATAACAACACCAAAACCCTCAGATATCATCTGAGAAAAAAAATGAGCATAAAAAAAACGGTTGGGCTCATTAATTTGATTGTGGTTACAATTTGGAACAACCGAATTCATCAAATAATTCGGTTGATAGATTCGAGTAATTAAACGTTTTATAAGTATTAAACTCGATTTATTGTCATAGGTAATCAGCTTTTTCGCAGGTTCGAAAAGAGCATTTAAACCATAATCATAAGCAAATGCATAGATATACTCTTGAAAAAGGAGTGGATATAAGCATTTTTGTTGACGAAATTGATATTTTTCTAGATATTTTTGAAATTCTTTCATTGAAATGTCTACTTGAACCAGAAGAATTGAGGCTTTTCTAGGTTTATCAGATGATACATAGTGCAATATGGTCAGAACAGAGTATTGGTTATTTGATTTTATCAAATCTTTTCATTCAATATGAAAAAATACTCCGGAAAAGAAACGAGTAGCCCAGCCAGCCTATTCAAAAAAAAAGATTTTATTCTTTTTTTTCCATAAAATTAGTTTCTGGATTTGTTCGGATTTGAATTTCACAGGCTAAATATCTTTTATTTTTGCAACCCAATTGCTCTTTTGATTTTGGAATCAATCTTTTTTATCAATATACAGTTTCTTCTACACATTAATCTCCAATTCAAAATAAAGAATAATTAGGATTCCTTCCAAAAATGAATCCGATCAAAAGTTCAATCATAAAAGAACTCATCGATTTTTTCTCCGATCAGGTACTAATATATTTTTAACATCTAATTAGATCGGGAAATTGTTCCAATGAAGAACATAAGCTCGTTTCTTTTTTATTTGAAACGAAAAATTGGAGCCATAGGGCTCTATCCATTTATTCACTAGACCCAACGAAAATTCGGAGAATTCCTTTATTCTCCTTCTTTCTTCTTCCAAAACTCAAAACAGTTTTTAAGAACTTTAAAAGATTCAGATTAAGAAGAAATTCCAAAAAATTCGACTTTCAATAAAAGAAAAGTCGAGAAATAGTAGTAAAAAAATTGAAAGAATTCAAGAATAAACTTATTATTACGACATGCTGTTTTTTCCATTCATTTCCTTTGAGGATCAGTCGCGGTCTTATAGACTCTACCAAAAGTCTGGACGAATTTTTTTCTTCATCCAAATGTGTAAAAGATCGTAGTCGCACTTAAAAGCCGAGTACTCTACCATTGAGTTAGCAACCCCAGATAACTGATAAATAAAGAGACAGGTAGATATGATCTAAATCAAATTCATTTTATTGCATAAGTCTGTAAAAACGTGAAATTTACAAACATAAATTTCATTCGAG
>JAMFTS010005569.1:12500-26733 GCA_028095005.1 Rhynchospora pubera
TAGAGAATTAGAAAGAAGGATCCTTTTTGAGTTTCAATTTTGTCATTTTGAGAGCTCTTCGATCTTCTACTTATTTGTTTGTTCTATTTCCTTTTTTCGATTTCCTTTTTTTCCTGGATTCTTTCATTTCATTTCGATTTTTCTTATTCTATCCCATAGGTATACCCTTTGAATCAATAGAGAACCTTTTCTTCTGTATGAATCTATATTATTCCATTCCAATTTCTTCCGGATACCTCCCAAGGAAAATCCCCAATTGAATCCAAAATTGACGGGTTAGTGTAAGCTTATCCATGCGGTTATGCACTCTTGAAATAGGAATCAACTTTCGGAAAGATTCTGGCTTTCGTGCTTTGGTGAGTTGTCCGAGATCCTTTCGATGACCTATGTTGTGTTGAAGGGATATCTATACGATCCGATCGATTGCGTAAAGCCCGCGGTAGCAATGGAACCGGGGAAAGTATACAGAAAAAAGAGTTCTTTTCTATTATATTAGTATTCGTTTTAGTAGAAGTTAGTGATCCCCCTAGTGATCCTGGCTCTGTGAGTCCTTTCTTCCGTAATGAATTTTGAGCACCAGCCTTACATTTTTCCTCTGTGGGCCGAGGAGATAGGGGCTCAGCTCAGCAGGAAGAGGGTTGTACCATGAGAGAAGCACGGGGGTCAACCTGCTTCAAATATACAAGATGGATTCTGGCAATCCAATGGAGTTGGACCCTCATGTCGATCCGAATGAATCCGTTTTTCTACTCTGTTTTTCTACTCTGGTTGTTCGCCTAAACAAGAAAGGAATTCTTGTTTAGGCAGTTTATATCATCCGTACATAGTGCTTTGATCTAAGATTGAAATTTATGCTTGTATGAACTAAGGTCCAAAATATCGAATAAACAAGTGTTTCCACGACTCTACCAACCACCCGGCCAATCCTCTTCCACGCTAGGCCTTTTCCCTTTTTCATGGCTACATATCTTTACGGATAAGGAATGGGAAATCTTTCTCCTGTTCCACAAATCAAATGGTTCATTTCCTCCGGGAGAAGCCATCTCTTTCTCAACAATATTTTGGTCATTTGATCCAATAGCCTTTCGTTAGATAGGAACAGATTCGCTAAATACTGATAACTCTCGAACAGAATATGAGAGGAGAAAGATCCTTTAGATAAGGAACTATTGATTCTAAGTCTTCTTTGCCATCTCTGACGACGCCCCAACAATTCGTAGTACTTTTCTCCCTTATGGAACCAACTGTCTTCTTCTATATATGAAGAAGGATGCTTATTTAGGTCAGGACTCTTCTCATCTAAATGATCATCTGAAAAAAATTCTCGAGGTGAAAGCCAAAAGTACAGGTATATGACTACGAGAAAGAATGGCTCCGAAGGTTCCCAAATAAATCGGTTTATTATAAAAAAGCTTTGTTCTTTTGAAAATCTGTCTTGTTTCTGGTGCTGAATTGTTTCATTCTCCGAGAACTCCGAATCATTCTCTTGAAGCTCCTCCTCTTGAAGCTGATCTTCCTCAAGATAAAAAGGCCAGTTGCCCTGAAATGACTCGGCCCAATAAGGAAGTCCCGATTTTATAAGCTTTTTGATATTCTCAATTTCGAGATTATCAAATATATAGCGAAATATTCTAGGAGACCGGACTATGTCTATTTCTATTTGATTTTCATTGAAGAAATCGTTCTCTATCTTCTGCGGGTTCACGGCTTCATGCTCTTCTTCAAACTCCGATTCGTTTATTTCTATTTCATTTCTCAATCTACTACGATAACGGGTAGAAAAAGAATTCTGTTGCATCATATCTAACGGATTCTTTGGTTCGGACCGAAGAAGTAATGTCTCACTGCTATTTTTTTCTATCCATGAGCATCCCACCAGAAAGCCTTCTAATTCTAATAGGTTCTGAACTAGCTGAGAATCATTCTCAAGAAATTCAGAAGAAGTGATCCAATTTTTGACATCGGGTCCGGGTGAAGACCAAAGATCTTGAGTGACCAATCCGGCAGAACAACTCAAAAGATAAAGAAGTATCGTTATTTTCTTCAAATTTGTTTCAAGTTCGACGTACCATTTGTACAAATAAGAACTCCATATTTTATTCCTCGCGATAGGGTCCTGCATATAGATATATATAGGATCTATGGGAAAATTGCTTAGAAATATATTTTGTGCAAAAACTCTTCCTATCTGATACAAAAAGATCCTATGATCCTGAAACCATCTTATGTGAGTTTGAAAATCCCAAGTCTGTCTAAAAGAAGCGAATCGAATTGAATTCGTTTCTTCTATTATGTATTTCCTCTGTGTAATACTAATTGATAGGACCTCATTGTTAAGTGCTACAAGATGTTGTGCATTCGAACTCATGGTTATAGACCCAAATTTCTTACTATCGAATATTTGATTTTCCAAGCCAAATCCCCTAGTATATGAAAGAATCCGGAAGTACCTTCGTTGTTCTGGAATAGTAAGCCTTCGTATCTTAATGAATGTATTAAATTTATTCAGGCCTATTAGAGCGGGATCCACTTCTCGGGGAATATGAGTCGAAGCAATAACTAGAATATTTCTAGTAAAACATCTTTGACGATCCTTGGAATTGGAAAGAGAGCTCTCTTCTAGATGGAGGGATAAATACCTCAACTCATCCCGATCCAGATCATGAATGTTTGGAATCCATACTATACAAGGAGATATTGTTTTTGCCAAATCGAATTGCACGGTCATATCCCAATAAAATGGGTTATTGCTAGTTAGCCTATCCTGTGTCATATTGAAAAGAATCTTATCAAAATTAATATTCTTAGCAATATCGCCACTATCATCAACATCAAAATCATCAACATCAAAAGGAATAGAAGTAATACCCTCATCCTCACAGTCGTCGAATTCACCTCCAACCCAATATGATTCACCATCCAAAAAAGACCAAAAAGACGCCTCGTAAAAATCGCAATCGTAATCGTATAAATACCGGTACTCGAGCGGATATATCTTAATGAAAGGAAGATAAGAATTTTTCGCTAGGGATTTGACCAAATAGGATCGCCCAATTCCTATAGAACCTATCACTAAAACACTCCTAGAAGGGTACGGGGCTAAGCGAAGCGAAAAGGGGGTTGGACGAGATGACAAATGAAAAGTCCCCCACGAGGTTATTGTCTCATAATAAGCAAGAAATATCCGTCTTTCCGCTAAACAGGATTTATTGAACTCATAATTCAATAGATCCTTTTGCTGCATTTCAAATAAGTACCGTAAATAATTGGATCCAGGTTGTTCCACTATTTCATCTAAAAGATTACTCTGAGTCAAACTCCATAGAATTTCATTAATCCTTTTTTCTGTACTTAAGGTGCAGAGCTGAACCACAAATTCTTTTTCTTGATCATCAACCCAATCGGTGTCCGCCACCCAGGATTCTATTTCATCATCCCAGTTCCCCACCTTTTTTCTTTTCCTTATCAATGAATACATCTCTATACTTGTAGGACTTAGATGTCTCGTATTTATAAAAAAAATGATTTGATTGATGAAATTATTTGGGATGAGACTTATGAAAGAACTTATGCGATAGGTGAGATAAGAGATGAGCAAATCGATCCGATTTCGATTCTCAGATTCTTCCTGAAAAAGTAGTAGGTATCCTAGTTCTATCAGAAAATTGAAGAATTCTCCTATGTATTCTTCCAGAATAACATAGTATTTTTGCAGAATAGCAATAACTGGACGGGGATTCTCTATAAATCCAATGGGATCCTGGAAAATAACTGGAAAGGGATCCTCTAAATTCTCTGACCTGAAAGAAGATATAGGATACCTATCCCTAAGTTTTTCCAACTCCATGAAGCATGATGGATTTGCCCAAGATTTGATCTTTTCAAAATCTAGAAATAACTGACGACAGGTTTTGCAAATGAAGGTAAGACCTCTACAAGCGAGATATCCAGCAAAAAGAAGAAGGAAAAGAATTGAAAAGAGGAACTCAGCCGATATCAATGACTTATTCCTATATGAGAAGAATAATGAAAATGTACAAGAAAGAAAAGGAGAAGACCCATTAAAAGAATCAGTCTTTGTTCGAGACAGATTAGTCTTTTTTCGGAGTAGCTGTACTAAATGAAGATTTGAAATCTTCTTACTTATCAGAGTCCATTTCATCAAAATCTTCTCACTTATCAGAGTCCATTTCATCAAAATCTTCTCAAGATATACCCATGGTATATCCAGAATATCTTGAATTTTGGATATCACGGTTGGGAATATAAAATAGGAAAAAATCTCGGAAAGGATGAATCTGAAATATTTGAACCCGCTCGTAGTAAAGATCGTGAGCAGCCATTCTTTGTAAATAGTCCATTCTAAGTAAATAATATTTTCTTCAATATTCCCTTCGAAAAGTTTTACAGAAAAAAGTTTTTTTTTATTGATTATTTTGATATTTCTTTTTTTAACGTATTTCTTTTTACTTCGAAAACCAAAAAGACTCCTTTTTTCCTTCTTTCCGGATGGTAAAGATTTCTCAGAACATGGATTTGATCCACAGTCCATGTTTGAATTGACACTGAGATACTGATGCAAGTTCTTCATTTTTGAATCAGATCGATTCATATCTGAAAAAGATTGCCAAAAAGTTTTTTCCAATCTAAAAAGGTCCGCGATCGAGGAACTAGCTCTAGAAACGACTGGATCAGATTGAATTGGTCTTAAAAGGTCCGCGATCGAGGAACTAGCTCTAAAAACGACTGGATCGGATTGAATTGCATAAAGAGTTCTTGGAAAAATGAAAGATGTATAGAATCTATTATAGAATTTTTGATACAATTTATACATGAAAGATTTGTACAAGTTCTCTCTTTTGTCGCTACTTTTTGGAAAATCCTGATCCTGAGGTATGTTTATGTCAGATACCCTTGCAGAAAGACTCAAAACAAAATGTTTTTTTTGACCGACGTACAAAGAAACTATTTTGTTGCGAATAAATGAGATATTGAGGAATTTTCGATATGTAAGATCCTCATTATTGATACGAATTTTTTCCACAAAAAAGGGAAATCTTTTCTTACAAGAGACCCAGAACCAAAAGTGATGTAGATCATTCCAAAATCGAAGTCCATTTGCTTTATAAAAAGAAGATATCATAGAACTTCTATGAAATGCTTTCACGGGATTCAGCCAATTGTCTCGATCATGGGGTATGATGGAGAAATAGGAATCCGTGTTATCAAAGGATTTCATGCGATTCTTTCTACTATGGGATGAGTCAATCATCCACTTTGATATTTCGTTGAAATAAAATGGGAATATTCTTTCTTCATTGATCCATAATTTCGATCCTTGGGAAGTATTATGATCGTCCAATCTTTGAGAAGTATTATGATCGTTCAATAAGAAGGGTTTCAATTTCTTCAAAAGAACGATTTGAAGACGTAGTGGTTCGAACGACTTCTCCTGGATCGGATCTTTCAATTCATAAATGTACATCTCAGAACTATGAATGGCGATATTCCCGATATGTACAGAGAATCGGGGATATAACCAGTACAAAAACTTAGGAAAAAAGATAAGTAACTTAAGTAACTTATGAAAAAAGAGACGTGCCATGGGCAAAAGGACAAGAAATAACTTAGTGAAAGTGAATTCGTATATGTCGAAAATTTCGGACCAATCAATCAAATCCCAATAACTCGAAAAATCAGTGATATGGCATCGTAATTGATCTCGTAAATCTCGTAATTGATCGAAGACTACTTGAAGCTTCTCCTGTTTCGAAGAGAAATATCCAGGAAATCTTCCTGGAGATTCTGGAACTCATTCGACCATTTGCTATATGCATCAGGATACCCATTCCTGGATCTCTGGGTTCGACAAATAAAAGGGTCGAACCATTTCTTCTCACTCTTTGCCCAATTGGATAAATGTTGATTGATCGTAGATTTCGTCCTAGTTCGATGATTCATACTATCTTTTCCAATGGAATCCTTATTCGGCTCCGTTATTGATAGAATGAATCGATTTACCATTTCTGCAAATCGATCTTCTGCATTCGATTTCTCCTTCGGAATCATAGAATACCCGGGGGAAATAGGATGAATTGAGACGGTTTTTTGTAAATACCTAATTATTTTGAATAGATCCACCAGTTCTTTATGTTCCGATCGCCGCCTGAAGGGGACAAAAGAAACACCCAATTTTCTCTTCCAAAGAGCCTTCTCTACAGGGGACCTCTCCGTAGGACTCGAACCCAGATAAAGTTCTGACCATCTGTCAGAGAAAAAAGAATGAATGGATCTTGTAGGATTCCCAAGAAATTCTTCGATTTCTTCCGGAAGCAGATTATTATTCATCCGCTTTTCACCTTCTGCGGATAGCCGGAACTTTGAGGAAGATCCAAAAAGAAATTTCGGGAATCGACCTGATTCTATCTCTGTTCGTTCCACATCCTCATTTCTAATGGAATCGAAATGATGTATGGATTGATTAGAAGATCCTTTTGGAGGATACAAAAGCGAAATTACAAATCTATTAATATTAGAAGATTCTTCTCTAGATCCAACCGAATTCATAGGTATAGGAAGAAACCCCCTCAAATAGATATTTTTTCGTTCAACTATATTTCGATTTTGAAGACGACATAAACAGACCCCTAGTACAAGTAGCATCACACCCCTTACCACATTTTTGACGACACCATGGACACGTTTTACTACATTTTTGATCCTGGAATCTCGAGTTATTAAACCTGTTTTGGTTAAATATCGATTGCTTCCTGAACCCTGGGAATTTTTGGAAAATAGGATACCCAAAATTCGGGAGTCAAAGAGTCTCATAAAGCGTTCTTGGTCGAAAAAAATGTCTATGAAAGAGTGAGATTTCTTGATCTCTCTTAATATCTCTCTCCAGTCCAAGATCCAGCTGGATATCCAATCATGTGCTGTATTTTTCTTTTTTTTTTTCATAGAGTTCCTACTTTTCTTTAAGATTATTATGAAGAGTATTAATGTTATCCTTATTTTACTACAAAAAATGCTGATGATGATTTTCATTTTGACTTCTATTTTTTAGGTATTGGTTGTTGATTAGAAAATTAGGTAATATTTCTTCACTGATTGTTTAATATTTGAATCATTGATTCTTTCAGTCACATAAGTCTTAATTTCACATCTCCGAATGTGAAAAGACGTAAAAATATCTTCATATATCAGACGTTCGCTAATTAGTACTGCATCTTCAAAATTGTAACCCTCCCATGGCATATAAGCTACCAATATGTTTTTCCCTAAAGCGAGTTCCCCACCAACTGTAGCGCGGCACCGTCTGCTAAAATTTGACCTTTTCTCAAACATTTACCTCCCTGAACCCGGGATTTTTGGTGGATCAAAGTTTTTTTTCTTAATTCCAATACCAAACTTGATCAGATCACTCCAATCATCGTCTGAATTATCTTCAGACGATGAATCCAACCAACCTGGATCATTCCATCGTATCGTAGCATTCATAATTTCGAATATATGAATGCATATCGCGAAATCGACATGCGTTTGAATAAAGTAATCAAATATGTCCGATGTTTCGCGATTTTTTTCAAAATTTTCTTTGATTTTTTGAATTGTTTGCAATAAGACTTCATGTAGACTCTCAAATCGCTTTTACAAGACAAAAACACTTGCTCCTTGGAGCACAAATGAAGGCCGGCTCGTAACCCGGCCATATTAGAGTGGATTCGTTTCAACTGTACCTGAATCATATTCAATTCATCAATACAATAAGACTTCGCAAGGTTATAAAATTGTATTGTGTGAATAGAATTATTGTGCCCAGGTTCTAAAAACCTGTTCTGAATTTGGCGGGGCCCGTTAGCCAGATTACTGGCCTCTATCAATGGAACGAATTCCGCTTCGTAAAGCTTTTCAAGATAAGATATAAACTCGTCGATCGAAATGCGCTCTTCGGAACAAAGAAAAGTTAAAAGCACTATTTTAAAAAGGAGATTTTTGCTCCTACAAAAAATTGATTAAGAAGGGTGGAAAGATACTATCGAATGGATAGCATATTTCCATTTTCAAAGATCTATTGATGGTTTGGTTAATGGATTGATCCAATTTTGCATTTTCTATAATTTCAGAAAACAAATTGCACAATCCTAAGTCGGCGTTAATGTCCACAAAAAGATCGACTAAAGTGAAAATATCATAAAGCTCTACTTTAATATCATAAAGCTCTACTTTGTGTTCAAAGTATATGCAGCGATTTATAATCGCTGCACTAAGCTCTTTTCGAAAACGCTCAGTCATCTCATTCAGACTCATTTGTTCATTCTTGAATTGAACAAGAAATTCACAAAGTTGATCTAAAAGGATTCCGTTTAAACGAGCGTGTGCACGTGAAGTTCTTGCACAATTTTTATACAATTGTGCTTCTCTACCCTCTTCTATATGTCCATAGAAGACATATCTGCGCCGAAAACAATTTTCACTAAAAGAGATAGTTTTAGTGTTAACTGGAGTAACACTTTTTGCATCTTTTCGCTTAGATAACCAAAAATCGACCCTCTGTAACCATTCGTCGTTAGTAATGAGTTTCGTACTAAGCATAACCATAAACGAACATAAGTGAAAGATTATCACCCTGTTCAAAATGTAGTCTGAAACAAAGACTTCGACTACGTCTTGCAACTTCGAAATACTCAATTTGGAATTTTTCATGCTCCTCCTACACTATAAAAAAAAAAAGAAAAATAAAAAAATGTGAAAATATTCACTTAATATTTGATCCATTCGATGGATCAGTTTAACTATAAAAATGCAATCTTCCGATGCGCCTTGGACTGAATAGATCTGCTTCTCTTTGTTCTTACGAACGGAGTTGTTCCCTTATTTTGATTTTCAATGGGATGAAATCAAAATGAGCCCTTTCTGATACAGAATCTACTGCAAAAAGGTGAGGTACACAGTATATAGTCTTTTGAGTTTAATGCGATAAAATAAAGTGACATAGTTTCTATTTCTCTTAAGGAGTATTTCCATGGGTTTGCCTTGGTATCGTGTTCATACTGTCGTATTGAATGATCCCGGTCGATTGCTTTCTGTTCATATAATGCACACAGCTCTAGTTGCTGGTTGGGCCGGTTCGATGGCTTTATACGAATTAGCGGTTTTTGATCCCTCTGACCCCGTTTTTGATCCAATGTGTATGATTATGATCATACATCTTTTAGATTATGATAATATCTCTTAGATTCAGCATCCATGGCTGAATGGTTAAAGCACCCAACTCATAATTGGCAAATTCGTAGGTTCAATTCCTACTGGATGCACCCTAATGGGAATGTTCAATAAGTTGGCTCTCTATGGATGGGATCTCATCATCCATCCATAACGAATTGAATATGGTATATTCATACCATAACATAGGAAGATTAAGAACTCGAATCCTGATCAATACTGGGACTCATAGGGAAGAAATTGGAGTTATGGATGGAATCAAATATGGAGTAGTTACAGGAAAAAGTCTTCGGTTATTGGGGAAGAATCAATATACATACTTCTAATGCCGAATCAGGATCAACTAAGACAGAAATCAAGTAAGTATTGGGTTGAACTCTTCTTTGGTGTTCAGGTAATGGCTATGAATAGCCATCGACTACCCCGAAAGGGTCGAAGAGACCTATTATGGGACATGCAATCCATTACAGGCATATGATCATTACGCTTCCATCAGGTTATTCTATTCCACCTCTTCTAGAGATTCTAAAGAAAAGAACTTCAAGAAAAATACTTAATAACACGGCGATACATTTATACAAAACTTCTAGTCCAAGTACACGCAATGGAGCTGTAGACAGTCAAATGAAATCCAATCCACGAAATAATCTGATCTATGGACGGCATCGTTGTAGTAAAGGTCGTAATGTCAGAGGAATCATTACCGCAAAGCATAGAGGGGGGGGTCATAAGCGTCTATACCGTAAAATCGATTTTCGACGGAATCAAAAAGACATATCTGGTAGAATCGTAACCATAGAATACGACCCTAATCGAAATACATACATTTGTCTTATACACTACGGGAATGGTGAGAAGAGATATATTTTACATCCCAGAGGGGCTATAATTGGAGATACCATTGTTTCTGGTGCAGAAGTTCCTATATCAATGGGAAATGCCCTACCTTTGAGTGCGGTTTGAACTATTGATTTACGTAATTGGAAGTAACCAATTAGGTTTACGACAAAACCTAGAAATCGATCACTGATTCAATTGGAGTACCTCTATGGAATAGACCTCAACAGAAAACTGTTGAGTAACGGCAGCAAGTGATTGAGTTCAGTAGTTTCTAATAGAGAATTATTGACTCTAGAGATATGGTAATATGGAGAAAATTGTTTGAAGCACGTACCGAACCGGAAGCGCCTCTTCTTTCAAAGAGAGGAGGACGGGTTATTCACATTTCATTTGATGGTCAGAGGCGAATTGAAAGCTAAGCAGTGGTAATGAAGATCCCCCGAAGAGATGTCTCCTACGTTACCCGTAATATGTGGAAGTATCGACGTAATTTGATAGAGTCATTCGGTCTGAATGCTACATGAAGAACATAAGCCAGATGACGGAACGGAAAGACCTAGGATGTAGAAGATGATAACATGAATGATTCGGCAGATTAGGATTCCTATATATCCACTCATGTGATACTTCATTATACGATGAAAAGATCTATTTTTTTCGATATCATCATATACATCTAGAAAGCCGTATGCTTTGGAAGAAGCTTGTACAGTTTGGGAAGGGGTTTTTTTTGATAAAAAAGAAGAATCTACTTCAACCGGTATGCCTTTAGGCACGACCATACATAACATAGAATTCAAACATGGAAAGGGCGGACAATTAGCTAGAGCAGCAGGTGCTAGAGCGAAACTGATTGCAAAAGAGGGTAAATCGGCCACATTAAGATTACCATCTGGGGAGGTTCGTTTGATATCCCAAAACTGCTTGGCAACAGTCGGACAAGTGGGTAATGTTGGGGTGACCCGAAAAAGTTTGGGTAGAGCTGGATCGAAGTGTTGGCTAGGTAAGCGTCCTGTAGTAAGAGGAGCAGCTATGAACCCTGTGGATCATCCCCACGGGGGCGGTGAAGGAAAAGCTCCAATTGGAAGAAAAAAACCCGCAACTCCTTGGGGTTATCCTGCGCTTGGAAGAAAAAGTAGGAAAAGGAGAAAATATAGTGATAGTTTGATTCTTCGTCGCCGTAAATAGGAACATTCCAAATCGAATTTCCAAAATTCGATGGGATGGGCGAACGACGGGAATTGAACCCGCGCATGGTGGATCCACAATCCACTGCCTTGATCCACTTGGCTACATCCGCCCCTTATCTAGCTAAAGGATTTTCTCTTTTTTGCATTCATCATTATTGTATTTATTCTGACCTCCATACTTAGATCGAGATATTGGACATAGAATGCCAATCTTTACCATGTCAAAAAAGGAGTAATCAGCTGTGATAGGTCAACAAGAAAGATTTGTAGCTAATCCAAAGAAAAGATTTGTAGCTAATCCAAAGAAAAGATTTGTAGCTAATCCAAAGGAAAGATTTGTAGCTAATCCAAAGGAAAGATTTGTAGCTAATCCAAAGAAAAGATTTGTAGCTAATCAAAAGAAAAGATTTGTAGCTAATCATTTATTCGAAAAAATGGAAAAAATCAAAATGGGGAAGGAGAAAGAAATAATAGTCACTTGGTCTCGGGCATCTAACATTCTACCCTCAATGGTTGGCCATACATTCGGTATTCATAATGGAAAGGAACATATACCTATTTATATAACAGAATCTATGATAGATCACAAATTGGGAGAATTCGCGCCTACACGGAATTTCGCGAGAGATGCAAGAAACGATAACGATAAAAAATCTGTAATGAAGAATAAAAAAAAATAGGGATCAAACAAAGCAAAAAAGGAAAGAGAAACACCCAATATAGTGGTTTGAAAAACCACTATATTGGGTATTTCTCTTACCTTTATATAGTAAGAAAAGCAGCCTTAACCTATCTTATCCTTCAATAGAAGGAACTTCAACAGCAGCTAGATCTAGAGGGAAGTTGTGAGCATTACGTTCGTGCATTACTTCCATACCAAGGTTAGCACGGTTGATGATATCAGCCCAGGTATTAATAACACGACCCTGACTGTCAACTACAGACTGGTTAAAATTGAAACCGTTTAGGTTGAAAGCCATAGTGCTAATACCCAAAGCAGTGAACCAGATACCTACTACAGGCCAAGCAGCCAAGAAGAAATGTAAAGAACGAGAATTGTTGAAACTAGCATATTGGAAGATTAATCGGCCAAAATAACCATGAGCAGCTACGATATTGTAAGTTTCTTCCTCTTGACCGAATCTATAACCTTCATTAGCAGATTCGTTCTCAGTGGTTTCCCTGATCAAACTAGAGGTTACCAAAGAACCATGCATAGCACTGAATAAGGAACCGCCAAATACACCAGCTACACCTAACATGTGGAATGGATGCATAAGGATGTTGTGTTCTGCCTGGAACACAATCATAAAGTTGAAAGTACCAGAAATTCCTAAAGGCATACCATCAGAAAAACTTCCTTGACCAATAGGGTAGATCAAGAAAACAGCAGTAGCAGCTGCTACTGGAGCTGAATATGCAACGGCAATCCAAGGACGCATACCTAGACGGAAACTAAGTTCCCACTCACGACCCATATAGCAAGCTACTCCGAGTAAGAAGTGTAGAACAATTAGCTCATAAGGGCCACCATTGTATAACCATTCATCAACAGATGCTGCTTCCCATATCGGATAAAAATGCAAACCAATAGCTGCGGAAGTAGGAATAATAGCACCAGAAATAATATTGTTTCCATAAAGCAGAGAGCCAGAAACTGGCTCACGAATACCATCAATATCTACGGGAGGAGCAGCAATGAAGGCAATAATAAATACAGAAGTTGCAGTCAATAAGGTAGGAATCATTAAAACACCGAACCATCCAATGTAAAGACGATTTTCAGTGCTGGTAATCCAGTTACAGAAGCGACCCCCATAAACTTGTGCTTTCGCGTCTCTCTAAAATTGCAGTCATGATCAAATTTTGACTTATTCTATTCTCAAAGACTCCCAAGCACACATATTAACTAGAACTCGAATTAATCGAGATGAGTTAATTCATAGAAGGCTTGTTAATTAACCATTATAGCACGGTTTTATTTCAACGTCAACCCATGCTAAAAAAAAAGATATATTTCATGATCTTATCATGAAATAACATAATATAATATTACAAAATAAAAAAAAACGAAGAAAAATATTCAAATGTTTTTATGGGTTGCCCGGGGCTCGAACCCGGAGCTAATCGGATGGAGTAGATAATGTCTCGTCTGTTAGAATAAGAAAAAACCCCTCCCCAAATCGTGCTTGCATTTTTCATTGCACACGACTTTCCCTATGTATACATATCATACTGATATTTTGATAAAATAGTTTACTAATTTGAAACTAATTTAGTTGATTCAATTATAAACTCCAAGTTCGTTTAGTAAATTTGAGCATTTCAGAATCTTAATTTCTAAAAATCCAATTCTTTACTTTTTGTTATTTCTAATCTATTGAAATTCTAGGTCTCATGATTGATTAGATCATGAATATGGGTAATATCCAAATACCAAAAACGTTCTTTCTTGATCTATGTAAAGAAAAATGAATTTTTTCTTGGAAGACTACAGAAAGAACTTGTTCTTCTTCTATAATAAATTCTTCCAATAATCTTGGACCTAAGCTTTGCAAAAGCTTACGTACTGTACTCTTATGTTTACGAGCCAAAGTTCTAGCACACGAAAGTCGAAGTATATACTTCATTCGATACAAAATTCTCTTTTTCGAAGATCCACTATAAAAATGAAAAAGATTTTTCCATATTCGACCAAATCGACTAATAATATCATAATCTGATAAATCTGTCCAGATTGGCTTACTAGTAGGATGTCCTACTATAGTACAAAGTGAAGCTTTAGACAATGATCTAATGAGAAGAATGATTGGAACTATAGTATAAAATCTCTTAATACGAGTATCTATTAAGATAGAATACTCTAGTATTTGACTTCTTACTACCAAATGATTTCTTTTTACATTTGAAGAATAACCAAGAAAGTTGAATGAATAATAGTCGAATTGGTTTCTATGAACCTATTCGTTTGAGACCAA
>JAMFTS010001357.1:5000-26732 GCA_028095005.1 Rhynchospora pubera
AAGAAATATACTTTCCCACCCTTTCTGAATTTATTCAACTTTTTCATTTCGAAAGTAGATCTGAAAAAAAAATATTATTATTATTATTATTTTAATAATAAAATAAAAGTAAGGAATCTCTATAACGAAATGATTACCAATCATATCATTATCTTACCATTGACTATTCAATTTTTTGAAATAAATTGTTATTTTAGTTCAATTTAGCTAATTGATGTAGCTACAAGAGCATAGATACGAGTATTCTACTCGGGTGATCCAAAACAAATGGTCAGGATAGCTCAGTTGGTAGAGCAGAGGACTGAAAATCCTCGTGTCACCAGTTCAAATCTGGTTCTTGGCAAAACGAAAAAATATTGGGATCAAAAAAATTTCTCTATATAGATTGGTATATAAATTGAAAAATAGAATAAAATGTGTATTCATGGATTTCTGTAAAGAAATCCAAACATCTTTTTTGCAAGATAGAAATCAAAAAAATTTCTATGCTTATGGAAAAGCATAGAATGAATCAGGCTATGCTCTTTTTTGATTATCGAAATTCAAAAAAAGACTTTTAAAATAAAGAGTTAGAGGATAAGAATAGATAGACAGAATGCATTTGAAACAGAATCCAAATTGGATTCCTTTTTATTTCTGAATTTCGTATTGATTTTTTTCTATTTATTCTATTTCTTTTTTGCTTACCTTACTTTCTGGGGTGCAATTCGAAAATCTTAAGCTGATAGAAAATACATGAATATTCTACTTCTCCTCCAAATAAAAGAATCGAAAAACTTTGAATCCATGATCCGAATATACTGCAGTTATTCTGTTTGCTTCATCTAAACAACGTCAAAATATTCATTGACTCAAATAATGAAATTGGAAGTCGTGTTATATAAGTGACATTTGTTTCTTATCATTCAGCGGGCATCTTGTATTTCATAGAAATTTGGAGTAATATAGTCCTTACGCAAGGGCCAGCCTATCCAACTTTCAGGCATTAAGATACGTTTAAGGCGTGGATGATTCTCATAAGAGATTCCCAACATATCATAAGATTCGCGTTCTTGAAAATCAGCACTTCTCCAAATCCAGAAAACAGACGGAATTCTAGGATTTTTCCTAGGTACAAATACTTTGATACATACCTCTTCTGGATTATATGTACCGTATTGTATTTTTGTAAGATGATATACGCTACCTAAAAATCCGCCTGGTGCTACATCATAAACACACTGAGAACGTAAATAATTGTAACCATATACATATAAAATGACAGCAATAGAGTCCCAATCCTCGACTTTGATTTGTAAGGTTTCTATTCCTCGAGAATCAAAGCCTAAAGATCTATGAACCAGCTCATACTTGACCAGCCAATCAGATAAATAATTTTGCAAATGATCATTCTCCATTCTATTGATCTCTCTCCCATTTTTATAAGTATTTCACCATAAAATTGTGAGGAAAGGTTTACTTGCTCTTTCTTATTCTGCAAAAAAACCCTATTTAATTAAGTAATTCGTAGGAAGATACTGAATCTTTAGATCTCAAAAACGTTTTAGAGGATATCTTTGAAGTATCTTGTGATTGATAAATCAATCTTTGATCATAATTTCCAGTATGAGTACTGCGTTGAACATGAAATTTATGATCCGTAGTAAAACATCGATTTTCTTCTTGAGATCTAGTTCTGTCTTCCATAATTTCTCGGGATATCTTTTTACGAAGTTTTGTTATAGCATCTATAACTGCCTCTGGTTTAGGCGGACATCCCGGTAAATAAACATCTACAGGAATTAGCTTGTCGACTCCCCGAACCGTACTATAAGAATCAGTACTGAACATTCCCCCAGTAATAGTACAAGCTCCCATAGCAATGACATATTTTGGTTCAGGCATTTGTTCATGTAATCGTACTAAAGAAGGAGCCATTTTCATTGTTACAGTGCCGGCTGTTAGAATTAGGTCCGCTTGCCTAGGACTTGATCTTGGTACCAATCCATAACGATCAAAATCAAATCGTGAACCTATTAATGAAGCAAATTCAATGAAACAACAACTAGTACCATATAAAAGAGGCCATAAACTGCAGAGTCTTGACCAATTTGAAAGATCATTTGATGTAGTTGAAATAACAGAATGGGTGGTTGTTTGGTCAAGTAGCGGAAACTCAATCAAATTCATAACTGTCTTAATGGAATTCTCTCTTTGCTTTTTTTTTCTTTTTTCTGAATATTTAGTTAAGACCATTCTAATGCTCCTTTTCGCCATGCATAAACTGAACCACCAATTAGGATAAGCACGAAAATAAAAGCTTCGATAAATACAGATACACCTAATACATCGAAGCTCATTGCCCATGGATAAAGAAAGACTGTTTCAACATCAAAAACAACAAAAACAAGAGCAAACATGTAATAACGAATTCGGAATTGTAACCAAGCATCCCCCATAGGTTCTATACCTGATTCATAACTTGAAAGCTTCTCTGGTCCTTCACGAACCGGGGCTAAAACTCCTGAAATCCAAAATGCTAAAATCGGAACAAGGCTTGATATTATCAGAAATGCCCAGAAAATATCATATTCATGAAGCAGAAACATAAAAGGGCTCCTTCGTATAAAATGGAGATATGCTTAATTATTTGATTCGAACTGCGGTTGTTAATTCAACCAGAACTTCTTTTCTGAAGTGAGACAAGAATCGATTTTGATCAAACAAAACAAATCGAATTGACTTTGTGACATGTCTTGTTTAAAGATTCTATTTCATTCAAGGAATACTTGTTTCTTTTTAGCTTCCATTCTAATTCGATATAGTGGAAACATAAAACCTTCTTAAACAGAAGAAGGTTTCTCCCATTATTTGGTTTCACCTTCTCTTTTTTTTCGAAAAAAAAGTTCTATCTCTTATGGAATAAGAGATAAGAAATAAAAAAGAATACGATGAAATACATCCACGTTAATATAATTAACGTATTTCATATTCCTATAAATCCATGAAATAATAAAATTATTTCTTAATCTTTTTCTTGCATAGAAAAAGAAATATCTATGGATTTTTAGCATATTCTATTTGAAGTATTTTTGAATAGAAATATCCTTTCTTCTATTCTATTCATAGAATAGATGAATATATGGAAAAAAGAATATATATTGATATATTCACCATATATCAATTATTATACTATGATAATTGTATATATATACAATTATCATTTCGAATACGGATTCAAAGATGAGATTTTCTCTTTCTTGTACTAGATTTTACACTAAATTAATTAGTTGCATTAAAATGATTCAATGTTTTGATTTTCCTGTGTCCTATATGTTTCCATCATAGGACATCTTGTAACTTTCATTTTGATAAATGAAATGATGGACTAACCAACGCAACCTATAAAAAACAAGTACTTAAGTGAATGAAAAAATAAAAGCTAAAAAAAGTCTTCAAAAATGAAATGGATTAGGGCTATACGGACTCGAACCGTAGACCTTCTCGGTAAAACAGATTAAACTGAATTTATTATCGAAATGATTCAAACTGTTTCAAAGACCCAACACGCATTTTGTTGCATTGGGCTCTTTCATTAACTGAAAGAAAATCAGTTAATCCACCATATTTTTTCTTTCCAGGAAAAATGAAAATAAAGAAATGGTTCCATGTGCTCTGATTCATTATTAGTATCCTGCATCTAGGAGCAATACCAAAGTGTTTCAAAGAAGGGTTACCTTGACTTAGGTCTGCCTTCGGCCTAGGTTCATCTAGATGATGAGAGAATCTCTATCGTTCCACTGTAAGAGTGAAATATGAGACTTTATACACCTTAAAGTCTCATAGGACGAAAAGAGGTTTCTTGAGGCCCTTATACATACTCATTATGCCTAGCATTGAATCGATTGCTATTCACCTTATCAACTAGCAAATCAAGGACGGGTTTTATTGGATTTTGTATCGAGAATCACATCAAAATCGTGCTGAACCGATTATTTGTCAGGCTATTGTTCCCCCCTTTTTCCAATCTATGGATCTATGGAGTAAGACATTGATTTTTGAATCAGACTGATTCATGTTTATTGCATAAACAGCTTCTTTGAAAAACATTGGCGCACGTGTAAACGAGGTGCTCTACCAACTGAGCTATAGCCCTTGTCCGAAACATCTTAACATAAAAAAGATCTCTTGTCAAGATAGATATTTCCTAATCCATAAGAAAGGTCTTTGACTTATTTCTTATGAATAGATTGGTCTTGAAATAGATTGGTATTGCTTAGAAAGCATATTCTATATATAATTTGAGAAGGGGTCAATTTTATTTTTTGGTTTTCAATTACCTACTTAACTCAGTGGTTAGAGTATCGCTTTCATACGGCGGGAGTCATTGGTTCAAATCCAATAGTAGGTAGAACTTATTAGATACCGTTGCATTGACCCTGGTATCTAATAAGTTTTTCTGCTTAACCTTCTTTTTTCCTTGTTTGTATATCATTCAAACTGATTGTCTTCAATTAGAAGAACACAGTATCAAAAAAACTTTGATAAAACTGATTTGGATTTTTTGTAGTGATTACAAAATCCAATGTTTAAGAGATAACATTAACAGCCTCTACTCGTGTCCTAGCTCGTCTAAGAGCTAGATTTGCTTCAATCACTTGTCTCTTACCCTTAGCCTTCCTTAAGGTAGCTTCAGCTATTTCAAGAGCTTCTTGAGCTTCTTGCGGATTAATGTCAGTACTTATTTCACCATCATTTCCTAAAATGATGATTTCATCATTGCCAATTCTAGCAAAACCGCCCATTAGAGCCACCCCTAGCCATTGGTCGTTCAGTCGTATTCTCAAAAGACCTATATCAACAGCTGTGGCAATAGGAGCGTGATTTGGTAATACACCAATTTGACCACTATTTGTGGATAAAATGATTTCTTTTACTTCTGAATCCAAAATAATTCGATTAGGAGTCAGTACACAAAGTTTTAAGGTCATTTCTTTGAATTGCTCTCTACTTCACTTCTAAATTTATAGCTTTCGCGGTAGCTTCATCAATGTTACCCACCAAATAAAAAGCTTGCTCGGGCAAAGCGTCTAATTCTCCAGATAGAATTAGTTGAAACCCTCTAATAGTTTCTGCAAGACCAACATATTTTCCTGGAGAACCAGTAAAGACTTCTGCCACAAAGAAGGGTTGTGATAAGAAACGCTCAATTTTTCGTGCTCTTGCTACAGTTAAACGATCCTCCTCGGATAACTCATCCAATCCAAGAATCGCTATAATGTCCTGAAGTTCTTTGTAACGTTGTGAAGTTTGCTTAACTCTTTGCGCAGTTTCATAATGTTCATTGCCAACAATTTTTGGTTGTAACATAGTTGATGTTGAATCTAAGGGACTCACTGCTGGATAAATACCTTTGGCAGCTAATGGTCTTGATAGTACAGTAGTAGCATCTAAATGTGCAAATGTTGTAGCAGGAGCAGGGTCTGTCAAATCATCCGCAGGTACATAAACTGCTTGGATTGAAGTTATAGCTCCTTTTTTCGTAGAAGTAATTCTTTCTTGCAAAGTACCCATTTCTGTACTAAGAGTCGGTTGATAACCAACCGCGGAAGGCATTCTACCTAACAAAGCAGATACCTCTGATCCTGCTTGGACGAAACGAAAGATATTGTCGATGAATAAAAGCACATCTTGTTTATTAACATCTCGGAAATATTCCGCCATAGTTAGGGCAGTTAAACCAACTCTCATACGAGCTCCCGGGGGTTCATTCATTTGACCATAGACTAGAGCCACTTTTGATTCGGAAAGATTTTTCTCATTAATCACCCCGGATTCTTTCATTTCAATATAGAGATCATTTCCTTCACGAGTACGTTCCCCTACTCCACCAAATACGGATACGCCTCCATGAGCTTTAGCAATGTTGTTGATCAATTCCATGATCAGTACTGTTTTACCTACTCCAGCTCCGCCGAATAATCCGATTTTTCCTCCACGGCGATAAGGAGCTAAAAGATCTACTACTTTAATACCTGTTTCAAAGATTGATAATCTTGTATCTAATTGTACAAAAGCAGGTGCAGATCTATGAATAGGAGATCTTGTATTAATATCTAAAGGGCCTAAATTATCAATAGGCTCACCAAGAACGTTGAAAATTCGTCCGAGGGTCGATCCACCAACTGGAACACTTAAAGCAGCCCCTGTATCAATCACTTCCATTCCTCTGGTTAAACCATCTGTAGCACTCATAGCTACAGCTCGAACTCGATTATTTCCTAATAACTGTTGTACCTCACAAGTTACATTAATCCCCTGACCAATTGTACCTCGACCCTTAACTACCAAAGCGTTATAAATATAAGGCATTTTTCCCGGGGGAAAAACAATATCGAGTACTGGGCCAATAATTTGAGCAATATGCCCTATATTTTGTGTGGAAATCGGAGGATTAGAAGTAGTAGGATTCATCATCATAAAAAAATTTCATTTTTTTTATTTATTTTCGCTAAATAAAATCAATATTTGCTAGCAAGCTGATCAATTAATTTAATAATTAATTGATTTTGAAATCATATTTGATTTCGTTAATACCACTAAAGCAATTATGATATTGCTTTAATCCAAGCAAAGTGTTTGCCTCTATTATGACATAGAGGCAAGGAGCAAAATGGACTTTTTAACTATTGGACTTTTTAACTATTGGACTTTTTAACTATTAAAAAAAAAAAATTTTAGGTTGATTCAAAAGTATCGGAATCAGTAGATTCCTTAGATTCTGTTGAATTTTCTGAATCTTCGGATTCTTTTGAATTTTCTGAATCTTCGGATTCTTTGTATTTTTCTGAATCTTCGGATTCTTTGTATTTTTCTGAATCTTCGGATTCTTTTGAATTTTCTGAATCTTCGGATTCTTTTGAATTTTCTGAATCTTCGGATTCTTTGTATTTTTCTGAATCTTCGGATTCTTTGTATTTTTCTGAATCTTCGGATTCTGTTGAATTTTCTGAATCTTCGGATTCTTTTGAATTTTCTGAATCTTCGGATTCTTTTGAATTTTCTGAATCTTCGGATTCTTTGTATTTTTCTGAATCTTCGGATTCTGTTGAATTTTCTGAATCTTCGGATTCTTTTGAATCAGTAGATTGGTTAGAAGTCTTCGATTTAACCAAATCGAGAAGTTCCAACCAATCATCATTTCGAGTCAAATAAAAAATGACAGCCAAGCCGCGATTGGACTCTCTATAAGCCACAGAGAGTGATTCGTTTCTCAAAGATTTCTCTAGATCAAAAAATCTTTTATATATAGAGCTTCTTATTGTGCTGTGGATTTCTTTATTTAAAAAAACGATTCGGTCGGAATATTGTTCTAAATTTTGTAACAGTCGAAGAAGGGTTCTTTGTAGATCTTCGAAATCATGTTGGAATTCAATCTCATAAGGATGAGGTTGAAAGTCCTTAAACTCGACTTCGATTTCTCGATTAAGTTTTTCAAAACAAACGAAAAGCTTCTCATAAAGAGAATCTGTCTCTTCAAAGGAGATCAAGAAATTTTTATGAATTTTCTTGATCCTGTCTAAACTCAGGATCTCACGTACTTTTTCGATCCATCTGGATCCATCTATGACTCCTTGTTTATAGAAATCATAATAAACAAGGACATCATATATGATGTGATGGATTTCGGCGGCCATGTGAATCATGGGCCTAAGGTTTTTACTGAATCTCAGTGAAAGAGATACATGCATAATGCCTCCTTTTTTCTTTTATTTTTTATGAGAATTTCATTTTATACAATAAATCGAAATGAAAACTACACTAAAGGATAAACAAAACAAGATCAACTAAAGGAAAATACTCAAAAAAAAAACATTGAGTATATTAGCCCACTTAGCTCAGTGGTTAGAGCATCGCATTTGTAATACGATAGTTATCGGTTCAATTCCTATAGCGGGCTTTTTTTCTATCAATTTTTACCATGGAAAAGGGAATATCCTACTGCTAAATTCTGCTTAGTTTCTTTTCCTTTAGGTAAAAAAAGGAGATGTTTTGAATCCTTGAATCATAGTCAACTCCCAATTCAAGATCAGATTATGACGTGTACCAAGGGCTATAACTTTGGTACGATTCTCGAAATTCGTACGGTTCTCGAAAAAATCAATCAAAAATTAAGGATACTCCCTCCCTTTACTATTTCCTATCGAAATAGTCGTCGGTTACATTAATTTATTCTAATGATGTTTTCTATCAATGTCAAGTGATCCGAAAATTCTAGATGTCGACTCAAAATAATGGAGTCTTCTAAATATAGAATTCTTTTTGATAGGATAAAAAAGAATTTCTTGGTATCCTAAATATAGGATACTTAAGTTGGTGAGTTGAAAAAGAAACAATCTAAATTTTTGATTTTTTTTTACGTTGAAATTATATCGGAGGAAAAGAAAATATGGATGTGATATCATCTTCCATTAAAACATATAATATTTGGTTCGAGATATCTGGTGTAGAAGTAGGCCAACATCTCTATTGGCAAATAGGAGGTTTACAAATTCATGCCCAAGTACTTATCACTTCTTGGGTTGTAATTGCTATCTTGTTAGTGTCAGTCATCATAGCTGTTCGAAATCCACAAACTATTCCGACTGATGGTCAGAATCTCTTTGAATATATTCTTGAATTTATTCGAGACTTGAGCAAAACTCAGATTGGAGATGAATATGGTCCTTGGATTCCATTTATAGGGACTATGTTCCTATTTATTTTTGTTTCGAATTGGTCGGGTGCTCTTTTACCTTGGAAAATCATAGAATTACCTCACGGGGAGCTAGCTGCCCCCACGAATGATATAAATACTACGGTTGCTTTAGCTTTACTCACGTCAGTGGCATATTTTTATGCTGGTCTTAGCAAAAAAGGATTGAGTTATTTCGAGAAATATATTAAACCAACTCCAATCCTTTTACCAATTAATATTCTAGAAGATTTCACAAAACCTTTATCTCTAAGTTTTCGACTTTTTGGAAATATTAGCTGATGAATTGGTAGTTGTTGTTCTTGTTTCTTTAGTCCCTTTAGTAATTCCTATACCTGTCATGTTGCTTGGATTATTTACAAGCGGTATTCAAGCTCTTATTTTTGCAACCCTAGCAGCAGCTTATATAGGGGAATCCATGGAAGGTCATCATTGACTAGTTTTCGTCGAACGAAATAGTCTTTTTTTTTTTAGCTTATCTCAATACCTCTATTATTCAATAAAATCTGCTTGCTTGGTTTTAGAATTGAATTTTGAAATATACTAAACTAAGAATATACTATAATAGAAAAAATCAAACTTGATTTCTATAATATAGATAGAAAGCAACTCTATCATGAATAGAAAAGAAAGAGGAGATATCGAAAAAATTCGATACAATACAATAAAGTAATATTTTGGATTTGAAGTTCATTGTATCATTAACCATCTCTTTTTTTAGTGTGAGGAAATTACTATGAATCCAATTATTTCTGCCGCTTCCGTTATTGCTGCTGGATTGGCTGTGGGGCTTGCTTCTATCGGGCCTGGGATTGGTCAAGGCACTGCTGCAGGTCAAGCTTTAGAAGGTATTGCGAGACAACCAGAAGCAGAGGGTAAAATACGAGGCACTTTATTGCTTAGTCTAGCTTTTATGGAAGCTTTAACAATTTATGGACTGGTCGTGGCATTAGCGATTTTATTTGCGAATCCTTTTGTTTAATTCTGGCAATAAGAATTAAAAAGTCATTTAGCTTAGATTATCCATTTTTTTGTATTTTTCGAACTTGCAATTTTGTTTTATTTCTTCAAATTCTATTAAAAATTTCTTTTCACTTTTGAAGTGAAGGATTAAGTTATTTGTATTTGTTGAACCTTTATACTATAAAGGACTGATTTGAGGATGAGAGATTCCCAGATCGGCTCGCCCGTCCTTAGCTTAGTATAATGGAAACTTTTTTCTTATTTCTTTTCAGAATTTAGGAAAGATTTTAAGGGATAAGACAGACTTCATAATTCAAATGAGTTAATCTTAAATGAGATTAATAAATTGCTTTTTTTTGAAAAAAAAAAGAAATCGATCAAAAAAGGGTGAGTGAAGTGATAGAAAAAGAACTTTGTTTTTTGTTAGCCCTATCTATAAGAGGAGAACATATGAAAAATGTAACCGATTCTTTCATTTTCTTGGACCGCTGGTCATTCGCCGGGAGTTTCGGGTTTAATACCGATATTTTAGCAACAAATCTAATAAATCTAATTGTAGTGATTGGTATATTAGTTTTTTTTGGAAAGGGAGTGTGTGCGAGTTGTTTATTTCAAAAAAAAGTTGGATTCATCCGGCTCCACTTCCTTTTTTTTAAGGAAAAGGGTGTACGATCTCGACGAATTACTTCTGAATAAATTCAGAAATCATATAGAAGAACTATAGCATTTCGTGATTTATTGGTAAATTCACTTTGATTCTCTATCAAAACCAATCAAATTTGAGATCTTTAACATGGTTAAAGCTAAACTGCTTGAAGTCCGGGCAAAATGGTACTCTTTCTACGACTACGTTGGCCACGCCTCCGTGAGTATCCAAATAGTTGAAAAATGCATAATTGATATTTATTTGATATAAGACACTCATATCGATAAAAACATTTGAACCGTTTACTGGAAAGAAAATAAGTCAACACCTTCTTTTTTATCCAATGCCGAATTGACGACCTACTTTATAAAAAAAAAGAGAAATTTTTTGGATTGGAAAAAAAAGATAAAATCGAATTTTCAATTTACTTTTTTCTATTTATTTCATTTTAATGAAAGGTTTTTGAATTCAAAAAAACAAAGAAAAAGGGAGCAAGTATCAATAAAGAAAGAAACAACTTTGCTGACAGTTATCTATTTTTGTATGGTCAGAAGAGTCCTCTTAACTAATTAATTAAACTAATTAATTATATATTCTGATCTTTTATCAGTTTGAATATGTTTGAATATAAACAAAAAAGAGAGGGTAGGCTCATTAGATTCAAAAAAGAATATGGAAATATTCTTCATCAATAATTAAGAATTGAGCGTGAGAGCCAAATGAATCGAAAGATTCATGTTTGGTTTGGGAAGAGATCATGATAATTTTGAATTATCATGGTAAGATAATCTACTTTCATTAAATGATTTATTAGATAATCGAAAACAGAGAATCTTGAGCACTCTTCGTAATTCAGAAGAATTACGTAAAACAGCTATTGAGCAGCTTGAAAAGGCTCGAATTCGTTTACAGAAAGTGGAACAGGAAGCAAATGAGTATCGAATGAATGAATACTCTGATCTGGAACGAGACAAACAAAATTTGATTCAAATTGGTTATGATCGTTTGGAACAATTCGAAAATAATAAAAAAGAAACCCTTGCTTTTGAACAAGAAAGAGCGAGAAATCAAATCCAACAACGAGTTCTGCAACAAGCCTTACAAAGAGCTCTAGGAACTTTAAAAAGTTCCTTAAATAGTGAGTTACACTCTCGTATGATTCGTGCTAATATTGCCATTCTCAGTGCTATAGAATGGCAGAAATAAAATAACTGATTAGCCCTTAAACTTTTACTTTAGGTTCAAACTTAGGCACTACTTTTTGTCTCTTTGTTTTCGAAAAAGAATAAAGAAAGACTAATGGGAACTCTTCGAGCCGACGAAATTAGTAATATTATCCGTGAACGTATTGAACAATATAATAGAGAAGTCAAGATTGTGAATACCGGTACTGTACTTCAAGTAGGTGATGGTATTGCTCGTATTTATGGTCTTGATGAAGTCATGGCAGGTGAATTAGTAGAATTTGAAGAGGGTACAGTAGGTATTGCTCTGAATTTGGAATCCAAAAATGTTGGCGTCGTATTAATGGGTGATGGTTTGAAGATAAAAGAGAGAAGCTCTGTAAAAGCAACAGGAAGAATTGCTCAGATACCTGTTAGTGAAGCTTATTTAGGTCGTGTTATAAATGCTTTGGCTCTTCCTATTGATGGAAGAGGCCCAATTCCAGCTTCTGAATCCCGGTTAATTGAATCCCCTGCGCCTGGTATTATTTCGAGACGTTCTGTATATGAGCCCCTTCAAACCGGGCTTATTGCTATTGATGCAATGATCCCTATCGGACGGGGTCAGCGAGAATTAATTATTGGGGACAGACAGACTGGTAAAACAGCAGTAGCCACAGATACGATCCTCAATCAAAAAGGTCAAAATGTAATATGTATTTACGTAGCTATCGGTCAAAAAGCATCTTCTGTGGCTCAAGTAGTGACTACTTTCCAGGATACAGGAGCCATGGAATACACTATTGTCGTAGCTGAAATGGCGGATTCACCTGCTACATTACAATACCTCGCTCCTTATACGGGAGCGGCTCTGGCTGAATATTTTATGTACCGTGAACGTCACACTTTAATAATTTACGATGATCTCTCTAAACAAGCACAAGCTTATCGCCAAATGTCTCTTCTATTAAGAAGGCCTCCCGGTCGTGAAGCTTATCCAGGAGATGTTTTTTACTTGCACTCACGCCTTTTGGAACGAGCTGCTAAATTAAGTTCTCGTTTAGGTGAAGGAAGTATGACTGCTTTACCAATAGTTGAGACTCAATCTGGAGATGTTTCAGCCTATATTCCTACTAATGTAATTTCTATTACAGATGGACAAATCTTTTTATCTGCTGATCTATTCAATGCTGGAATCCGACCTGCTATTGATGTGGGTATTTCTGTTTCCAGAGTAGGATCTGCAGCTCAAATTAAAGCTATGAAACAGGTAGCTGGAAAATTAAAATTGGACCTAGCCCAATTCACAGAGTTGGAGGCTTTTTCACAATTCGCTTCTGCCCTTGATAAAACTACTCAGAATCAATTGGCAAGAGGTCGACGATTACGCGAATTACTTAAACAATCCCAATCAGAGCCTTTAACAGTGGAAGATCAGGTAGCCACTATTTATACAGGAACCAATGGATATCTTGATGTCTTAGAGATTGGACAGGTAAGGCTTTTTCTTGAAAAGCTGCGTATCCGTTTAAAAAATAAGAAACCTGGATTTCAAGAAATTATATCTTCTACAAAGATATTTACCGAGGAGGCAGAAGTCCTTTTGAAGGAAGCTATTCAGGAAGAAATCAAAGTCTTTGTGGTTCAGGAACAACCATAAATGGATCATTTGGAGTTCTTAGTATAAGGCTAAGAACTGAGAAATACTTGTAGTTTTGAATTGTTCAAAAACGATTTTTTTATTTGTATAGTTTTAATAAAAATAGATGAAAAAAAATTGCGTCCAATAGGATTTGAACCTATACCAAAGGTTTAGAAGACCTCTGTCCTATCCATTAGACAATGGACGCTTTTCATACCTATTTTTTTCTTGTTTTAATAAGAAAAAATTCTCTATAAAACCTTTTCCAATTTTAATAAATTGGAAAGAAAAGATGCATATAAAAGCTTATGATCCATATATAAGAGATATATAAGCGGGTAGCGGGAATCGAACCCGCATCGTTAGCTTGGAAGGCTAGGGGTTATAGTCGACGTTGATTTATCATTTTGAACGTCTCTAATTCAAAACCGAACATGAGATTTTTGTTTCATTCGGCTCCTTTATGGAAAATTGGTTGATGGATTCTCGAATCCATCAGATCCATAACATCTATGTCAGCTTTTCTCTATGACATCTCAAATTATCCGCTTTTTAGATGATCCCTCTGAATAAGAGAGAGTTATTATATCAACTCTCTCTAGTCTAGTTACTTCGTTCTCTATTTTGATTTGTATGATCTTCAGGAAAAGATCAGAGTTTCCACCGAGCTATAATATGTTTCTAGTTCTAGCAAATTAGAACCGTCATTTTTGAGCTATTTTGCTTCAAAAAATTCTTTTTTCTAATCAAGAAATCGAAGATCTAGTTACGATTGGAAATCAACTTTTGCATCTTTATCCATAGATCCTTTCCTTATACTTTGTAAAAGGTGGATACAGTGAAATCCAATTCCAAATTATGCTTCACGACTTATATCCAAAATTTTTTGGATATCCAATTTCCAAAAATTTTGAATCAAAATCCGGATAATGTATATGTTTCCTCAAACACAATATCCTATTGAGAGGAAAAGGACAAAACCTTATTTTATAAATAGAAATAAACTTTTTTGATCCCTTAACTTTTAAGGTTTTCAATAGAACGAATCACACTTTTACCACTAAACTATACCCGCTATATGTTCATTATATAGCATATATACACTATTTGTCGAATAAAAAAATGAAATAGGATAAAGATAGCATTCAAATCGTAAGATTTACGACTTTGCTATGTATTTCGTTTGCACGTAGAAAATCAATCAAATAAATCGAGTTGCACTTTTTTGAAAAAAAAAAATTCAATATATATGTTGAATATAACATAAAAATATCGAATTATATTATATGCTAGTTACATGACTTATTTGTTAATAAGTCATTACTCAATAAACAAAGGTTTTGATTCCATATGTATGAATCCTTTATGAAAGGTCGACTATCAAAATGATAGATTTTTTCTATGTTTATGATTTTTTTCACGTTTTTTCAACTTCACTACGAATCCCACATATTTGATCAGATAGATCTGATCTTATAATAAGGAATTCTATTAAAGTTTTATATCAATTTGATCGAAAAATGTTCTTCTATTTCGAACTCACTATATCTCATATAACAAAGAAACCGCGTTTCATATATGAAACGTTTTCATATGTTTTGATTCCTGACTAACTAAATAAAGAGTTATCTTTGAATTGAAAAAAGAAAAAAAGGAATGGGATATAGAATGCAAAAATGAATTCTATTTAGTAATTTAGTAATAATCATCCTTCTAGGTATGAAGGATGGCACAGAAATATGAAAATGAGAATTTCTATTGTTGTTGCTGTTTCAACAAGAAACATTTTTTTTGAAAAAAAAAAAATATATTTGATTTCTTTTTGATATCCAAAAAGAGTTTGGTCCTGATGACCCATCAGGGATTCCTTCAACTAGGGATAGAGAAAAAAAAGGCCTGGTCAGTATTTAACCAGACCAGGCTGGGGTTCCGTAAAAAAGAAAATGAAGTAAAACAAAGAAAGTAATTCAAAATCCTTTTTTGATTAGTAGATATGAATTTGAATATTATATATTCAAGAATATAATACAGGAAAGTAGATTTCCTAATCCTAATTAAAGTAGATTTCCTAATCTACTACAGTTGTACTTTTTCTTTCTAATCAAATACAATAGAAAAACAAGAATTTTTCTCAATCTTTATTTCATATATCATATCCCAACACAGATAAAATCATTGATTTTTCATGAATTTGGGGAGATGGCTGAGTGGACTAAAGCGGCGGATTGCTAATCCGTTGTACAAGTTATTTGTACCGAGGGTTCGAATCCCTCTCTTTCCGCTCTCTCTTATGATTTAATATTTTTGAATTCAGAGGAATCAAAATCCCTCTGATTGTATCATAAGAAATTTTTTGAAATATTAATTCAAAAAAAGTGAAGAAAAACTAAGAATCTTTTGGTTTTATTCCTCACGCCCAGGATTACGCCCTGGATCATTAGATAAAAATCCGAAGATAAAAAGGGAAACAAAGAATATAACTACTGTGTAAACAAAAAGTTTGAGAGTAAGCATTCTAAAATCTTCAAGATTTTTTTTTGTTTTTTAGGGAATAAGTTACCTTTCCTTACGATATACAAACCCTTGTTTTCTTATGTTCAAAAAAGAAAGATTTTTTCTTTTTTAAGAATTTTTTCTCGTATTTATTAAGAATTCGCTATTTTCGAAACCGAAAGATTTATACTCATTGGAAGATCAGAACAGACAGATCAAAATCAAAAAGCTGATTCCATTTTTTTGCTGCAATGATGAATTGCATATTCATTTCGATTTTGGAAAGAACTCTTTGGAAGTAACCTTCATAAAAAATATAAGGCAGCTTTTATTATCCATTTTTCGAATTGATTTAGTAAAATATTGACTAAATCATCGAAAACTTACAGCAGCTTGCCAAACAAAAGCTAAGAGAAAAAAGAGTAGAGGTATAACAGGCATAATATCTACAATTGGATTGAAAATCGCATAAGCTTCAGGCAATTTGGCGAAGAAAGAACTACTCGGATAAAGGACAGAATTAAGACAGATACAGATTAAACTAAAGAAATGAAGCATAAAAAGATTTCGTTTTTGTAGATTAGATAATTTTGTGAATTATTTTTTTAAGATAAGGGAAAAATGAGAAAAACAGGTTTCAAAATCCTTCTTTTTCTTCATGTTTTTCCAAAATCAAAAATCCTTCTCTCCATTCTCATTTGAGAATAAGAATACAAGGATTTCTCCTTTCATACAATATCTTAATTCTATTCTATAGAATGATCAATCAAATTTGGGATTCTATCCTATTCTATCCTATATTCTCTCTATTATTATCTACATGTGTTAAAATAATATGTATTTGCATATTCTGACTAGCTGTTGTTTTGAAAAACAAAGCATAAGATTTGAGTTTAGGAGAAAAGGGCCTTCCTTGGATTTGAACCGATAACTTTTGGTTTCGCAAATCTTTTTCTATAATTTGAAAATACAATATAGGGAAAGGGCTAGTATGATTTCCAAGAATGAGAGCTAAGGTTATTGTCTAAGTCTATCTATCGTTGACCTTTCTCTAGAATAGAATCGGCTGAATAAATCTAAGAGACGATGGTTTACCTTGCAACGAATATCACTTTATCCGTCAATTATTTTTTGAATTTGCATCATCAGATGGATTTTGACTACATAAACTGATCGAATACCTCCGAGAAGAAGTATTCTCTGTACTACATCATTTGCTATGATGGTAGATAGGACTTATTAGGTAGGAGTAGGATAGTTCTTTTTCTTAGATCTAGATCTTTAGACAAACTCAAAATAAAGGGATTCCAATACTTAAGATATCCAACTCATTCCCAAATCTTCTGTAACTAGTAGATTTGATCCACCTTTTTTCAAAAAAGGTAGATCAAATTCTTAAGATAAAATAAATCGTAAAACAGATTTGGAATACTAAAAGCTTGTATCACAGTTTTTTCGTTTTTCTTTGTTTTTTTTATCATCCTTTGAATTTCATGTTCAAAAAGGAGTATTAAGGACCTCGGGATAGAAGTGGAAAAGTTTTTTTTAGGAAGTCAGTCGTCTTAAGTTGATGAAAAATCGAGTTAGAGAGGTCTATCTAAATCTCTGATTTTAAGAGACCTTTTTAAGGGACAGTCATCTATGTGAGAGATTCTCGCCTAAATAAAATTTTAGATGTTCCATATCAACGTTTCGAAGGAAAAAAGTGAAATATTTTTCATGGGAATTTCTATCGATAGTCATTTTCTTATGTGAGCCCGTTTGGTTCATGCGTTAGAGCATCGCATTACAAATGCGATGGTCATCGGTTCGACACCGAGAACGGGCTTTTTTCTCTATAGATTCTCTAGAATTGAGAATTTCTCGCTTTCTCCAAAAACAAAAAAAGGAAAAGAAAATGTTCGATTTCTTTTTTGTCCCTTTTTTATCTTTATACACAACTATCCTATATAGTTCTATAGGTATATTATACAAGTGATTTCAAAGCCTCTTTGATATATTGAGCACTTTCGTTTTGATGTATGGAAGTGAAGATATTCAATCAAACTCTTGATATATTTTTACTTGACAACAATAATTATTATCAAGATAATTAATAATCTCTACTAGGTTTGAATCAAAATGGGAATGGGGCGTCGCCAAGCGGTAAGGCAACGGGTTTTGGTCCCGTTATTGCGAAGGTTCGAATCCTTCCGTCCCAAGTTTTTTTCTTTTATGAAGTGAAAAACCGGATTACATTTTCTTCATATTATATGAATTATCAAGATAATTAATAATCTAAAAAATATAATAAGCTAATTATCTACTCTACTTCATTTGACTCAAAATTGTTTTACTAAACATTGTAAATATGACCATATCAATATATGTGATATTGTCATATTGACATCTTGAAATAGAATATTTTTGAATATTCACAATGCTATTTTTTGGATTGAAGGATTATTTTATCATTCTATATTTAGAAGACTCCATAATTTTGATAGAATTTGTCGGATCACTTGACACTGATAGAAAACATCATTAGAATAACTTAATGTAACCGACGACTATTTCGATAGGAAGTAGTAAAGGGAGGGAGTATCCTTAATTTTTGATTGATTTTTTCGAGAACCGTACGAATTTCGAGAATCGTACCAAAGTTATAGCCCTTGGTACACGTCATAATCTGATCTTGAATTGGGAGTTGACTATGATTCAAGGATTCAAAACATCTCCTTTTTTTACCTAAAGGAAAAGAAACTAAGCAGAATTTAGCAGTAGGATATTCCCTTTTCCATGGTAAAAATTGATAGAAAAAAAGCCCGCTATAGGAATTGAACCGATAACTATCGTATTACAAATGCGATGCTCTAACCACTGAGCTAAGTGGGCTAATAATAACAATGTTTCAAAATGCTATTTTTTGGATTGATTCATAATTTTGAGAATCGAAATTCTCACTAAAAGCCCATTTTGTTTCTAAATGAAAAAGTACTAAACATTGGTCAATATGACAATATCAATATATGTGATATTGTCATATTGACATCTTGACAATAGAATATTTTTTAATATTCATTTTGGATTGAAGGATTATTTTATCATTCTATATTTAGAAGACTCCATAATTTTGATAGAATTTGTCGGATCACTTGACAATGATAGAAAACATCATTAGAATAACTTAATGTAACCGACGACTATTTCGATAGGAAATAGTAAAGGGAGGGGGTATCCTTAATTTTTGATTCAAAATGCTATTTTTATGGATTGATTCATAATTTTGAGAATCGAAATTCTCACTAAAAGCCCATTTTGTTTCTAAATGAAAAAGAAATTGATTTACTACGACTTACTAAAAAATTTGTTTAGTAAACATAGTTTTACAAAACTACTTGACAAAAAAGATGTCATATATCAATATATTTATATTGTCATATGACATCTTTTTTTATCCTAAATCCTGTAAAAAAAGAAAAAAAAGCCCGCTATCGGAATTGAACCGATGACTATCGTATTACAAATGCGATGCTCTAACCACTGAGCTAAGTGGGCTAATATTAACAATGTTTTTTTTTTGATTCAAAATGCTATTTTTATGGATTGATTCATAATTTTGAGAATCGAAATTCTCACTAAAAGACAATTTTTTTACTCAATGTTACTCAAAATTGTTTTACTAAACATTGGTCAATATGACCATATCAATATATGTGATATGGTCATATTGACATCTTGAAATAGAATATTTTTGAATATTCACAATGCTATTTTTTGGATTGAATGATTATTTTATCATTCTATATTTAGAAGACTCCATAATTTTGAGTCGACATCTAGAATTTTCGGGTAATTTGACACTGATAGAAAAGGTACATATAATAAGCTAATGTAACGGACGACTATTTCGATAGGAAGTAGTAAAGGGAGGGAGTATCCTTAATTTTTGATTGATTTTTTTGAGAACCGTACGAATTTCGAGAATCGTACCAAAGTTATAGCCCTTGGTACACGTCATAATCTGATCTTGAAGCATTAGAATAATAGTTGATCATTCTAATAACCAATCCCTTGGTTACAGCATTCATTCTGTCTTACTCTATAAAAAAAAAATTAATAATCTCTACTAGGTTTGAATCAAAATGGGAAGGGGACGTCGCCAATGCGGTAAGGCAACGGGTTTTGGTCCCGTTATTGTGAAGGTTCGAATCCTTCCGTCCCACGTATTTTTCTTTTATGAAGTGAAAAACCGGATTACATTTTCTTCATATTATATGAAGAAGAATTTGTTAAAGCGAAAGTTCAATTCTGAAATGAAGTGCATTCTAAGAACTGATTTATTTCAATGAAATAAAAAGAAAAATCTTAGTAAAATACCACATTCATTTTTCCAAACCAGCCAAACCAGAAAGAACTGTTGAATTTATCGAAATTATTCAGGATATGTTTGTACTTAATAAGAGAATTAGTCTCTTAGATTCAAAGAAAGGCCTTTTTATTCTAGGTTTCAAAACCTAATTACTATATTCTGAATTAGTACGAATATATTTTTATTCTTCAATAATATAGTAAATAAATAAAGAAAAAAGGGTAATTCAAAAAAAAAAGAAATGAGTAGACAGTTGATGTGTAGACTAAAGAATAGGCAATGAGTTTTGAATTTTGTCAGCGGTATGGAAACTTTGAATTCTAACTAGAATTCGACAAAAAAAAATAGAGTCCAAAGAAATAGGAATCTTTGGTGTCTATTTTTTTGATCTTATATATTATCGACTTCAAATATTATGAAGTTTCACTTCCATTTAATATCATGGTGTTAATTTAAGATAAAGGTTGAGCAAAAATTTGTATAATTGATCTACTTGCATGTTACTGCCGTATTCTCATTTTCGAATTGATCAAAAAATTCTTGATCTTTTTTGAAGTAAAAGAAAGATGATATGTATCAAAAAAATATGTTCCTATAGAAATATAGGATATATTTTGTTTTATTTTATCTCAGTGATTTTCTTTTTAAGAACGAAAAAAAAGTTTTCAGTTAAGGTTAAGTGAATACAATTTTGATCTATATCTATGATTTCTTATATGAAATTTTTCATTTCATAAAAAAAAGATTAATTGAAAGTATAGGAATAAAATCTCTACAGAAAAAAGAGAGAGCCTCAACTCTCAATCCAAAAAATCTAGATGCAAAAAATCCCTATGGTGATACAACGTCTTTTTTTGAGTATTTTCCTTTAGTTGATCTTGTTTTGTTTATCCTTTAGTGTAGTTTTCATTTCGATTTATTGTATAAAATGAAATTCTCATAAAAAATAAAAGAAAAAAGGAGGAATCTTTATGTCTCGTTATCGAGGACCTCGTTTCAAAAAAATACGTCGTCTGCGAACTTTACCAGGACTAATTCAAAAAAAAAAATATCAATTCCAATTTGATCCTAAAAAAGAATCAATTACTTTTAGTAAAAAAAAAAAACAATATGGTACTCGCTTAGAAGAAAAACAGAAATTACGTTTTCATTATGGTTTGACAGAACGACAATTAGTTCGATATATGCATATCGCTGGAAAAAGCAAGGGATCCACAGGTCAAGTTTTGTTACAACTACTTGAAATGCGTTTGGATAATATCCTTTTTAGATTGGGTATGGCTCCAACTATTCCTGGAGCTAGGCAATTGGTGAACCATAGACACATTTTAGTTAATGGTCATATAGTTGATATACCAAGTTATCGTTGCAAACCCAGAGATATTATTACTACAAAAGATAATGAAACATCTTTTGACCTGATTCAAAAATCTATTAAGTCATCTAAAAAAAATACATTACCAAAACATTTGACTATTTCAAAAAACAATGAAGGACGAGTACATCAAATAATAGATAGGAAAGAAATCGGTTTGCGAATAAACGAGTTTTTAGTCGTAGAATACTATTCTCGTCAGATTTGAACCTAAGCAAATAAGAATTCATAAAATTTTTCCTTTTTCGCCGAACTAAAACGAAATGAATTAAATCCTGAATTCCTATTTTTTTTTCTTTTTAGAGGGAAAAAAGAACCATTGTGGAACTGATCAAAGATATCCTATTCCACATGCGTTTGGATCA